>PQFF01000088.1:84191-115103 GCA_003547095.1 Diversispora epigaea | reverse complement strand
ATAATTTTTTTTTTTTGTATTGTAAATTATTATTATTTTGTTTTTTTTTGTAATACAAATTGGTTATATTTCAATCAGCCACGATAATTTTAAAATGATGTGTGATATTACTAATTTTTTTTTTTTGTCTTTATAATCTAGTTTATCCAAGTACAGTGTAAGTATATAAAAGTCAAAATTACAAACAATGATCATTGTTGCATTACATTTGTGTTTTTCTACCAACTAGTTACACCCAGTTTAGCTAATATCACATGAGCAAAACTTTATTTAATAATAACACATTATTCTGAGCCTTATAAATAATGGTTCTGCTCTTTCACGTACTATGCAAATCTTGTCTAAACCTATAAGCAAAGGTATGTCAGAAATTACCACCACAGAAAAAATGATCTTTACTGAGGTATCTCCCCTCTCCGCAAAAAGAAATTAACCGAAGAAGAAGTGGTTAAGCTTTAGATCTTGATGATGTTCAGATAATTGATTAAAACAGACTTTCTGGCTCAGATTAGCTAGAGATATTCTTCTTGCTCGTCCTTTCAATTTTTCTTTTGGACCAGCAAAAAATAATCTGCAAACAACAATTCACATGGAGATTCAATTGAAGTATCAAATAATGTGATTTAACTTTTGATAATTACTATTTTATTAATATTCTAAATCTTACACTACTTTCTATAACTAGAGCTTATAAAAAAAGAAACAACAGAAGGAGGTAAGAATATCACAGGTTGAATGATGATGAACATAACTAGGAATATTTGCAAATAGGCAAGTCAAAAACATGGTCAATCTTTAATTGTTCAATGTGCCAAAAAATTATATACTATTCATTAAGAAATTTTATAAAATATAATATTCTGGAATATTATGGTTAATGCTAAATCAAGTTGTTAAGGGTGTTTTTAATTATAAATTTTTAAAAAAATATGACATCTGCCTATAGCACAATATACTGTGCTTACATAATATTTGCAACATCTACATAAATATATGTAATTTTCACAGGATCATTTTTAGTTTAAACTGGTGAATCTTAGTGGATATCAATATTATAAAGTTAAAACATATATCATTTTGTAATCCAGAACAAAAGCTTATAGAAATACCTTAGTAAAAAATTACTTTCTATCTTATAAATTACAATTGTAATAAAAAAAAACAAACTTTTTTTGCTATAAAAATTACAGAGATATTGTTGATACAAATTTTTTTATAAATTTTCCATAATTTTTATGTGGTTTTTTTGATTATGATTGTAATTTATTAGATAAAAAGTGATTTTCTATTAAAGTACTTCTATGACCAATCAAAAGTTATTTTTCTGAGTTATAAAATAATATATGTTTAATTTTTATGATAATATTATCTACCAAGATTATATATGCATCAGTAAATTTTAATATATATAAATTTCTAGAAATTTACATTATGTTAAATTTCTGTAATATTACAAAAATTTTCAAAAATTTTTGATCACTGATCAAATGAAAAAAAACAGACAAAATTTTTAATACAAATAAACAAAAAAATTTGTAAATAATATACAAATAAGCAAGAAGATTTGTAAATAATATATAAATAATACACAAATAAATAGTTAATTTTTGGTCAATTTGTAGTTAATTTGTAGCTGATTTGTTATATATCATTAGAGATAAGAATCGTGATTATAAAATCACGATTAATTGCGACTCGACTATATAATTGAGTCTAAATATTGGTGAATAATTAATCGCAATTCTAATAATTGTTGACAATCGGCAATTAAATCGCAATCATATAATCGTTGATTTAATCGTGATTATATAATTATCAATTAAATCGTGATTATATAATCGTCGATTTAATTGCGACTATAAATTGTGATTTATAAAATCATAATTGCAATTATATTAATCACCAAGATTATCAAATTTGATAATCATTTAAAAAAAAAACTTTTTTAATTAATTTATTTTTAATAATTTATTTTTAAATAAATTAATTTAATCAAATAAAAAAATAAATTAATTTATTATAAAAAAATAAATTGATTTATAATAAATTAATTAATAATAAACCATAAACGAAGAACCATACGTTTACATAAGCGAGAGGGACAGGCGGAATAAGAGGAACTGGAACGGAAGGGATGGAAAGAATGAAGGAAACAAGAAAAATAAAAGGAAAGAAACAGAAGAACAAGAGACAAAAGAACAAGAGACAGAAGAACAAGAGATAGAAGAACAAGAAACAGAAGAAGAAAGTGAAAGAACNTTGTTGACAATCGGCAATTAAATCGCAATCATATAATCGTTGATTTAATCGTGATTATATAATTATCAATTAAATCGTGATTATATAATCGTCGATTTAATTGCGACTATAAATTGTGATTTATAAAATCATAATTGCAATTATATTAATCACCAAGATTATCAAATTTGATAATCATTTAAAAAAAAAACTTTTTTAATTAATTTATTTTTAATAATTTATTTTTAAATAAATTAATTTAATCAAATAAAAAAATAAATTAATTTATTATAAAAAAATAAATTGATTTATAATAAATTAATTAATAATAAACCATAAACGAAGAACCATACGTTTACATAAGCGAGAGGGACAGGCGGAATAAGAGGAACTGGAACGGAAGGGATGGAAAGAATGAAGGAAACAAGAAAAATAAAAGGAAAGAAACAGAAGAACAAGAGACAAAAGAACAAGAGACAGAAGAACAAGAGATAGAAGAACAAGAAACAGAAGAAGAAAGTGAAAGCACCAATTCCGAAAATGCCAAAATCGCTGAAATTACAATTACGGAAAAAAAAAAAAAGTGAGAAAAGAGAGAGAAAAAAAGAGAAAGAGCAAGAAAGAGAGGGGACAAAGAAATAGGAAGGAAGAAGTGATAAGAGAGAAAAAGAAAAAAAGGAAAGTGAAAATCACTGATGCCAAAGTTACAGATGTCAAAATCGTTAAAATTACTGTCACAAAAAAAGAAATAAATAAAATAAAAAGAATAAAAAAGGGCAAAAAGTTAGTAAGGAAGGAACAAGAGAAAAAGAAAAGAAAAGAGAAAATATATGAAGAAATAAATAAAGAGATAGAAGAAAATCATCTAGAAGAAAAGGAAGAGAATAACAACAACAAAATTGTCATAGGAGTACATTATGAATATCGAAGGAGAGAAAAAGAAAAAGAAAAAGTAGTAGAATATGATGAAAATAATGTTAAAGATGTAGAAAATATTAATTTTCTAGATGAAACTTTTAATAATAATTTTTATGAAAATGATTTTTTTGAAATGAATTCTGCTTCATCAAGTAAGAATATTTCTACAATTACTAAAAACAAACAACTTCTAAAAAAAAAACAAAACAATTATCTTTTAGAGAATTAATTAATACAGGAGAAATTAATAATGAAAATAATGAAAAAGAAAATAATGGAGATGATAATAATGAAATTAGTGAAGTGACAATAATTATACATGTTCCCAAAATTGATTTTGGATTTTTGAGGTATTTCGACTTTTTGAGATTTATGTAGAATCTATTCTATATATGGAAGTAAAAAAAGTACCCAGTTATGTGTATCTTCAATCAAAGAATAAATCTGGGTGATCAAAAAATTTCGGGTTTTAAGTAAAATAATTTCGTCTTCTATGAAAAACTATTTTGACTTTTTTCCCCAAAATTGCAATTTCGGGGTCCCAAAATAATTTTGCGTGCAAGTATAACAATAATGAAATTAGTGACAATAATATTAACAATAATAATATTTTAAATAATTCCGATCATTTTAAAAATCATAAAAAGAGAAAAGTATCTACATTATTAAAGACCTCTAGAGGAAAAAAATCTAAAAGTGCAATTATCAAGAAATTTTACAAGGTGGAAATTTTTGCAAATTTCCAAAAGTAACAAAAATTTCTACAAATTTTCGTGCGTTTTTTTTCATTTTTTTAACTTCGCTCACGATTTTCGAAGCAAAGAGCAATTTTCTACTAAGATGTTTCTAAGCTAAATAGAACGGCCTTGTTCTTGGTTACAAAATGATATATATTTCATCCTTGTAGCATCGATATTCGTGAAGTTATTCCAGTTTAAAAAAAGAGCGTCTGTGAAAAAATCGTGTGAAAATTTCCGAAAAACTTGTGCAAATTTTCGCAAATTTTCACTGAAATTTTGCAAAAATTTTCATGATGCAAAATTCCGCAAAATTGTACAAAAATTTTTGCAAGTTTTCAGAAATTTTCACACGATTTTTCTTCACAGACACTCTTTCTTTAAATCGGAATAACTTCGCGAATATCGATGTTACTAAGAACCATTTTGTAGCTAAAAACAAGGCCGTTCTATTTATCTTAGAAACACCTTAGTATAAAATCACTCTGTGCTTCGAAAATTGCAAGCGAAGTTAAAAAAATGGAAAAAAACGCACGAAAATTTGCGCAAATTTTTGACACCTTTAGAAACTTGCGTAAACTGTTGCAAGTTTCCACCTTATAAAATTTTCTGATGATGTTAACAACAATACCTTCTTTGAGATCAAGTTTTGTGTAGGATTTTTTTGTAACTGAACCTGATCCAGAAATAGATATTATTTATGCAGTTTGTCAGATAAAAAATTGTACAATCAAATATATTCATCATGGTTCTACATCAGATTGTAGAAAACATCTTTGTGACAGTCATAACATTATTGAAGCTTCAATTGCTAGCAAAACTTCTGAACAAATTAATTCTTTAAAAAAATCATCAAAACAATTATCTATAACTGAAATATTTAAAAAACCTCTTAATCCTAAACAACAGAAATTATTTAATCAAGAAATAATAAAATTTATAATTGGAACAAGACAACCATTATCTATTGTTAAAAATACAGATTTTAAAACCTTTTGTAGTGTACTTAATTCTCAATTTTCTGTTCCTTGTATTAACAGTCATGGCGCATGTCGAACCAAATGATGATCATTAGTTAAAATTCTTGTGTAACCAGACGAAGCTATTTTTCAATCTTAGTTAACTTTCAAAATTATATATTAACCATAGTTCAAACTTTAAATAGGCCTTCTTTAACTTTAAAATTACAAGTTTTTCAAAGTTTTGTAATTTTTTTACTTTATATTTATTGAGTTATTAGCTTTGAATATTATACTCTCAAAACTACTTATTATTAAGATCCTTTTATCAATATCACATATCGAGTTTTCAAACTTTGCAGAAAGATAGAGCTCATAAAACTCTATTAAAATACATATAAAATAATTTTTTTTAAAAAGGAAATAAATTTTTTGTGAACTAATTTTATTATTAATCTTTTCAATTTTATTTAATATTCTAAAGTTATAAACGTTTCTTTATATTTTTGTTAAAATTTCAACTCTCTAAAATGTATTGAGGANTTAAAAAAATCATCAAAACAATTATCTATAACTGAAATATTTAAAAAACCTCTTAATCCTAAACAACAGAAATTATTTAATCAAGAAATAATAAAATTTATAATTGGAACAAGACAACCATTATCTATTGTTAAAAATACAGATTTTAAAACCTTTTGTAGTGTACTTAATTCTCAATTTTCTGTTCCTTGTATTAACAGTCATGGCGCATGTCGAACCAAATGATGATCATTAGTTAAAATTCTTGTGTAACCAGACGAAGCTATTTTTCAATCTTAGTTAACTTTCAAAATTATATATTAACCATAGTTCAAACTTTAAATAGGCCTTCTTTAACTTTAAAATTACAAGTTTTTCAAAGTTTTGTAATTTTTTTACTTTATATTTATTGAGTTATTAGCTTTGAATATTATACTCTCAAAACTACTTATTATTAAGATCCTTTTATCAATATCACATATCGAGTTTTCAAACTTTGCAGAAAGATAGAGCTCATAAAACTCTATTAAAATACATATAAAATAATTTTTTTTAAAAAGGAAATAAATTTTTTGTGAACTAATTTTATTATTAATCTTTTCAATTTTATTTAATATTCTAAAGTTATAAACGTTTCTTTATATTTTTGTTAAAATTTCAACTCTCTAAAATGTATTGAGGAGCTTAAAATCTCTTTTAAACTGAAAAATCATAGTTACACAAGTTGATACAATTTGATACTCAAATTTAATTTGCCCTGTCAATCACCGACATGCGCCATGACTGTTAATACAATTAAAGATTTAATAGATTGTTCATATAATTATATGAAAAATCAAATTAAAAAAACAACAATTAATTCTATTCAATATATTCATTTAACTTTTGATCTATGGTCATCAAAAGCACATGATTCATATTTGAGTATTACTGCTCATTGGATTTTGAAATTTATAATTTAGTTTTAAATATTGAAAAAATATCATATTTACATATTGCTGTTGAAATTTTTCATCATGTATCAAAAGTTTTTAATAATTGGAATTTGAAAGAAAAAGTTTTAATAATTGTTACTGATAATGGAAGTAATGTTAAATCAGTTGTATCAAGATTAGGTAAAGATTGAATTCCATGTACAGCACATACTTTACAATTATCAATTAACAAAGGATTAAAAATAGTTGATCCTTTAATAACAAAAATAAAAAATCTTATTTTTTTTTTAACAAGTGATAAAAAAAGACAACAATTAAAACGTGCACAAATTATTTGTAATAATATTAAAGAAAGTGAAACAGTTGAAATTATCAAACTAATTGATATAAAGTGGAGTTCTTTTTATAACTCTTTAGTTTGACTTTATGAATTAAAAAATTTAATTAGCAATTTTTTAAAAAATAGTCAATTACGTATTGACAATCATAATTTTAATATAATAGATCAGTTTTTACCCTCTTTAATAGAATGCCAAATTATTCATGAATTGACAAATTTGTTAGCTTTTACTGAACAAGCAACAAAATTATTAAGAGGTGAAAATTATACAACTTTAGCTATTACTATATTAATAATTAAAGAAGTTATACAATATTTTAATAATATATAATCATCAAATGTAATAATTACAAATATAAGAAAAGTAATATTAAATGATTTAACTTTAAGATGGAATGTTTACAATAATACTGGAATTATTGCTTCATTTTTGGATTCTCATTTTAAAAATTTGACATTTTGTTCGTTAATAAGTATATATTGTTAATTATATTTTTAATTATATATTATTTAAATAAATAATTTATATAATATTTAATTTTCTTATTTAGAATACACGTGAAATTGTATATAATAAAGTTCAAGAAATTCAAAATTTATCATTATCTGATAAAGTTCAAACTTTACAAGATATAGATAATTCATCTTTAATATTTATATTTTTTTCTCGATTATTAAATACATCTAATTATACCTGTCGCCCAAATCCCAAATTATTTTAGCATTATGGTTGCCAAAATATGCCAAAATTATTTGGGACCCGAGGGTCAAAAAGTTCCAAATCCCAAATTAATTTTGGCACCCCAAATTAATTTTGGCATTCCAAATTAATTTTGGCATCCCAAATTAATTTTGGCATCCCAAATTATTTTTGGTATCCCAAATATTTGGGAGCTGAAAAAATATTTGCGTGGGAAAAAATATTTGAGTCAGTGTAACAGAATAATTAAAGTTTTTTTAATATGTAACATGATAATCAGTTTAAAATATAATAAAAAAAAAATACTTACCTTTCTCTAAAATTAGGTTCGCGGGTTCATGAGGACTTCGCGGATCCGCAGGGATGGTACGATAAGTATTTTTATTTTTTTTATTTTTTATTTTTTATTTTTATTTATTTTAAATTATTTTTTTTTAAAAAAAATATACTTACCTTTCTCCTTCCCTCTCTAGAATTAGGCTCGTAGTCCGGAGGGACGATACAGCAAGATAAAATTTTTTTATTATTCTATCTGTTGCGCAACAGATAGAATTTTTTTTATTATTCTATCTGTTGCGCAACGGATAGAATTTTTTTATTATTCTATTCGTTGCGCAACGGATAGAATTTTTTTATTATTCTATCCGTTGCGCAACAGATAGAATTTTTTTTATTATTCTATCTGTTGCGTAATGGATAGAATTTTTATTATTATTCTATCCGTTGCGTAATGGATAGAATTTTTATTATTATCCTATCCGTTACGCAACAGATAGAATTTTTATTATTATTCTATCTGTTGCGCAACAGATAGAATTTTTATTATTATTCTATCCATTGTGCAACGAATAGAATTTTTTTATTATTTTATCCGTTGCGCAACAGATAGAATTTTATTATTATTCTATCCGTTGCGCAATGGATAGAATTTTTTATTATTCTATCTGTTGCGCAACAAATAGAATTTTTTATTATTCTATTCGTTACGCAACGGATAAAATTTTTTTTATTATTCTATCCGTTGCGCAACGGATAGAATTTTTTTTATTATTCTATCCGTTGCGCAACGGATAGAATTTTTATTATTATTCTATCCGTTGCGTAACAGATAGAATTTTTTTTATTATTCTATCCGTTGCGCAACAGATAGAATAATAATAAAAATTCTATCCGTTGTGCAACAGATAGAATACATAATAATAAAAATTCTATCCGTTGTGCAACAGATAGAATACATAATAATAAAAATTCTATCCGTTGTGCAACAGATAGAATACATAATAATAAAAATTCTATCCGTTGTGCAACAGATAGAATACATAATAATAAAAATTCTATCCGTTGTGCAACAGATAGAATACATAATAATAAAAATTCTATCCGTTGTGCAACAGATAGAATACATAATAATAAAAATTCTATCCGTTGTGCAACAGATAGAATACATAATAATAAAAATTCTATCCGTTGTGCAACAGATAGAATACATAATAATAAAAATTCTATCCGTTGTGCAACAGATAGAATACATAATAATAAAAATTCTATCCGTTGTGCAACAGATAGAATACATAATAATAAAAATTCTATCCGTTGTGCAACAGATAGAATACATAATAATAAAAATTCTATCCGTTGTGCAACAGATAGAATACATAATAATAAAAATTCTATCCGTTGTGCAACAGATAGAATACATAATAATAAAAATTCTATCCGTTGTGCAACAGATAGAATACATAATAATAAAAATTCTATCCGTTGTGCAACAGATAGAATACATAATAATAAAAATTCTATCCGTTGTGCAACAGATAGAATACATAATAATAAAAATTCTATCCGTTGTGCAACAGATAGAATACATAATAATAAAAATTCTATCCGTTGTGCAACAGATAGAATACATAATAATAAAAATTCTATCCGTTGCGCTAGTGATGGTAGGCGCAATATGAATTGAGCCAAGAATTTAGCCAGATTTAATTTAGCCAATTGAGCCCAGAATTTAGCCACGGCGCAATCAGGCGCAATGGCTAAATTCTGGCGCAAAGGCTAAATAATGGCGCAATTCTGATTGGCTGGCGCAATTTTGGTCACGTGACAAAAGGTTGATCAGATAAAATTTTTAATTAATTTTACCGATATTAATATTTTGATATATTGTTTTAAAATAGCTATAACTTGATCAATTTTAATGTTACAGAAATGGAATATATATCATATTGTAGCTAAGAACCAGATCTTTCGATCTGTCATAGAAATATCATAGTAGAAACTCGCTCCTAGTCATGTAAAATTGATTTGAAATTAAAGTTAAAATTAATTATTTTTAAAAATTTAAAAATAATTATTTAATAAATTTTATAATTGCGCCAGCCAATCAGAATTGCGCCATTATTTAGCCTTTGCGCCAGAATTTAGCCATTGCGCCTGATTGCGCCGTGGCTAAATTCTGGGCTCAATTGGCTAAATTAAATCTGGCTAAATTCCTGGCTCAATTCATATTGCGCCTACCATCACTAGCGCAACGGATAGAATTTTTATTATTATTCTATCCGTTGCGCAACGGATAGAATTTTTATTATTATTCTATTCGTCGCGCAATGGATAGAATTTTTTTATTATTCTATCCGTTGCGCAACGGATAGAATTTTTTTTATTATTCTATCTGTTGCGCAACGGATAGAATTTTTTATTATTCTATCCATTGCGCAACAGATAGAATTTTTATTATTATTCTATCTGTTGCGCAACGGATAGAATTTTTATTATTATTCTATCTGTTGCGCAACGGATAGAATTTTTATTATTATGTATTCTATCTGTTGCACAACGGATAGAATTTTTATTATATTCTATCTGTTGCACAACGGATAGAATTTTTTTTTATAGTTTTTTTTTTATCTTTTTTTTTTTTTTAAATATATATTTTTTTTAAAAAAAAATATTTTAAAAAATAATTATAAAAAAATAATAATAAAAATACTTACCTTACGTCCCCCTGGGTTCGCGAAGCTCATTTCGACTTCCACAGATATCCTCACGAACCCACGAGTCTAATTATAGAGAGAGAAGGAGAAAGGTAAGTATCTTTTTATTTATTTTTTAAAAAAAAATATTTTAAAAAATAATTATAAAAAAATAATAATAAAAATACTTACCTTACGTCCCCCTGGGTTCGCGAAGCTCATTTCGACTTCCACAGATATCCTCACGAACCCACGAGTCTAATTATAGAGAGAGAAGGAGAAAGGTAAGTATCTTTTTATTTATTTTTTAAAAAAAAATATTTTAAAAAATAATTATAAAAAAATAATAATAAAAATACTTACCTTACGTCCCCCTGGGTTCGCGAAGCTCATTTCGACTTCCACAGATATCCTCACGAACCCACGAGTCTAATTATAGAGAGAGAAGGAGAAAGGTAAGTATCTTTTTATTTATTTTTTAAAAAAAAATATTTTAAAAAATAATTATAAAAAAATAATAATAAAAATACTTACCTTACGTCCCCCTGGGTTCGCGAAGCTCATTTCGACTTCCACAGATATCCTCACGAACCCACGAGTCTAATTATAGAGAGAGAAGGAGAAAGGTAAGTATCTTTTTATTTATTTTTTAAAAAAAAATATTTTAAAAAATAATTATAAAAAAATAATAATAAAAATACTTACCTTACGTCCCCCTGGGTTCGCGAAGCTCATTTCGACTTCCACAGATATCCTCACGAACCCACGAGTCTAATTATAGAGAGAGAAGGAGAAAGGTAAGTATCTTTTTATTTATTTTTTAAAAAAAAATATTTTAAAAAATAATTATAAAAAAATAATAATAAAAATACTTACCTTACGTCCCCCTGGGTTCGCGAAGCTCATTTCGACTTCCACAGATATCCTCACGAACCCACGAGTCTAATTATAGAGAGAGAAGGAGAAAGGTAAGTATCTTTTTATTTATTTTTTAAAAAAAAATATTTTAAAAAATAATTATAAAAAAATAATAATAAAAATACTTACCTTACGTCCCCCTGGGTTCGCGAAGCTCATTTCGACTTCCACAGATATCCTCACGAACCCACGAGTCTAATTATAGAGAGAGAAGGAGAAAGGTAAGTATCTTTTTATTTATTTTTTAAAAAAAAATATTTTAAAAAATAATTATAAAAAAATAATAATAAAAATACTTACCTTACGTCCCCCTGGGTTCGCGAAGCTCATTTCGACTTCCACAGATATCCTCACGAACCCACGAGTCTAATTATAGAGAGAGAAGGAGAAAGGTAAGTATCTTTTTATTTATTTTTTAAAAAAAAATATTTTAAAAAATAATTATAAAAAAATAATAATAAAAATACTTACCTTACGTCCCCCTGGGTTCGCGAAGCTCATTTCGACTTCCACAGATATCCTCACGAACCCACGAGTCTAATTATAGAGAGAGAAGGAGAAAGGTAAGTATCTTTTTATTTATTTTTTAAAAAAAAATATTTTAAAAAATAATTATAAAAAAATAATAATAAAAATACTTACCTTACGTCCCCCTGGGTTCGCGAAGCTCATTTCGACTTCCACAGATATCCTCACGAACCCACGAGTCTAATTATAGAGAGAGAAGGAGAAAGGTAAGTATCTTTTTATTTATTTTTTAAAAAAAAATATTTTAAAAAATAATTATAAAAAAATAATAATAAAAATACTTACCTTACGTCCCCCTGGGTTCGCGAAGCTCATTTCGACTTCCACAGATATCCTCACGAACCCACGAGTCTAATTATAGAGAGAGAAGGAGAAAGGTAAGTATATTTTTTTTAAAAAAATAAATAAATAAAATATACTTACCTTTCTCCTTCCCTCTCTAGATAGGCTCGTGGGTTCGTGAGAATGTCTGTGGAAGTCGAAATGAGCTTCGCGAACCCAGGGGGACGTAAGGTAAGTATTTTTATTATTATTTTTTTATAATTATTTTTTAAAATATTTTTTTTTAAAAAATAAATAAAAATATACTTACCTTTCTCCTTCCCTTTTTATAATTAGGCTTGTGGGTTCGTGAGGATGTTCGTGGAAGCCGAAATGGGCTTCGCGGACCCGGGGGGACGTAGGGTAAATATTTTTTTATTTTTTTTATAATTATTTTTTTAAAATATATTTTTTTTTTAAAAAAATAAATAAATAAAATATACTTACCTTTCTCCTTCCCTCTCTAGAATTAGGCTCGTGGGTTCGTGAGGATATCTGTGGAAGTCGAAATGAGCTTTGCGGACCGGGGGGACGTAGGGTAAGTATTTTTTTATTTTTTTTTTATAATTCTTTTTTAAAATATTTTTTTTTTTTAAAAAATAAATAAAAATATACTTACCTTTCTCCTTCTCTCTCTATAATTAGACTCGTGGGTTCGTGAGGATGTCCATGAAAGTTGAAATGGGCTTCGCGGACCCGGGGGGACGTAGGGTAAATATTTTTTTATTTTTTTTATAATTATTTTTTTAAAATATATTTTTTTTTTAAAAAAATAAATAAATAAAATATACTTACCTTTCTCCTTCCCTCTCTAGAATTAGGCTCGTGGGTTCGTGAGGATATCTGTGGAAGTCGAAATGAGCTTTGCGGACCGGGGGGACGTAGGGTAAGTATTTTTTTATTTTTTTTTTATAATTCTTTTTTAAAATATTTTTTTTTTTTAAAAAATAAATAAAAATATACTTACCTTTCTCCTTCTCTCTCTATAATTAGACTCGTGGGTTCGTGAGGATGTCCATGAAAGTTGAAATGGGCTTCGCGGGTCCGCGGGAATGGTACGGTAGGCAGTGATGTTCTCTGGAAGTTGGAAGCACTATTGGACTTCCAATTCCAATCCTTCCAATAGGCTTCCAATTCCAGTAAATTTTTATTGGAGTTATTTATTATAAGTCACATGTATTATAAGCATTGTAAAAATTTATTAAATTTTATTATTATTATTATTATTATTATTATTATTATTATTATTATTATTATTATTATTACTATTATTATTATTATTATTATTATTATTATTATTATTAATTATTATTACTATTATTATTATTATTATTATTTACATTGTATTTAAATATTCAGGAGTATTAAGAAAAGAATTAAATAAAATTTGAATTTTCCATTTTGCTTTTTTATCAATTGCTGGATGTTCGTATTTATTTAAAAGATCATTATTTATAATACTATATGAATTATTTCTTAATGTCTCTTCCTCTTCCATCTGTGCCACTTCTTCTTCAATTAACATCTCATCCCATTCTTTTAATTCTCGTTCCCAATGTTCACTAGTCGTAATAATATCAGTATTATTTTCTTCAAGGTCATCAATATCAACTATACTTGATGTAGGTATTTCGTTAGTACTAGAAATTTCATTAAAATCAGTTTCGATTGAAGTAATATTACTGTTCAAAAATTGTGTATAATTTTGTTGCGATTCTTTTTCTCTTAATAAAAAATTGATTGATACACGAAGCTGGCTCATAGCTAATACTTTATCATTCTATTAATATTAAAAAATTGGTTAATTTAATAAACATATAATTGAAAAAATATTTGCTTAACGATTAATTAAATATTAAATTTTAATAAATAAAAATTAAACTTACAGTTAACCGATTACGGTGAATTGTATGTAAAAAACCCATCGATGACCACATTCGTTCTACGGAAGCCGCATTTACACAAATGCTAAAAATCTTTAAGGCAATTGCAGCTAGTTCTTTATAATCACCTTCAACATAAGTCCAAAATTTAAAAACATCATTTCCAAATTGTTCAAATGTTTCATCATTAAATGGTTCAACTTTTTGACAAAAATCTTCAAATTCTAGTAATAATCGTAGCGGTCTCTTTTTAAACCATACTTTGTAATAATATATCATATACCATCCCATAGAAGTAAAAGATAAATTATTAAGTCCAGAGTTAAAATATTCAAAACGATATTTCGGGTGAAGTATAAAAGAAAGTAAAAACAAAGGTTGTTCCCATTGATTCCATCGTTTTTCCAATTTATCGATCATGTGTTCACCTAAATTTTGATCTGGATATTGTTTCCAAAAGTGAACAAAATAACCAAGAGCATGAAGTACTTCGAAAGGGTGTGCTTTATCACATGGGAGCTTATTCAAAATGCCACAGTATGGTAATAAAATATCTCGTAAACATTCAATCGCTTCCCACCAGTCATTACTAAACAATATTTCACAAAGATCTAAATTTAAATAAAGTTCGTTGCTTTCTGAAATTTGTGGACGTTCATTACGAATTGCTAAATTCTAAATAAATTAAATAAATTAATTAATGTAATATTTAAATTAAAAATAAATATAAAAGAGTTGTTTAAATAAATAAAAAATATATTTACATGTAAAATTTAAATTAAAAATAAATATAAAAAATTATTTAAATAAATAAAAAATATATTTACACGTAAAGCTTGTTTGGATCTAACAAGACTATTAAAACAAAAATAATGACTGTTCCAACGTGTTTCAGCAGGAATTATAATTGAGTAATATTTATTATAGAGTTCTTTTTGGATATCACGTAATTTACCAATGAAATAACTATTATTTGTATTTTTAAAAAAAGCGGCAACCATAATTGCTTTACTTGATGCAGTTCTTAAAGCTGAAGATGCTTTAAATAAATCACCAATCGCTAATTGGCATTGATGTGCAATACAAGGTAGAAAGATGATTTCTGGAAATTCTAATCGAAGACGTCATCTATAATTAAAATTAAAATACATAAGTTATTTTTGTAAAAATGATAAACGATATTTATTTATTATTACCTTGCTTCTGCACAAGCCGGTGCACTATCAGATACTATCGCATTAAGCTTGATACCTAAATAATTAATTTCTTCAATTAAATCTTTTATTTTCAGAATTACTTCAATTAATCTTTCACGTTCACGACTTATATCTAAAGCCTTCCATATTAAATTTTTTCCTGAAGAAGTTATAAATAATAAACCAAATATGTGTTGGTTTATAACATTTTTCCAACCATCAAATGTTAAAACTACACCAATTTTATCATTAATTAATTTTTCACTTTGTAATTTTTTTAATTCTGATATTTCTTTATTTAATATACGATTTGATAAAGCTTTTCTTTTTGGTAAAACTAGAATTGGACTTAAAAATTCAAAAAACTCCAGAGTGGCTGGATACTCAATCCATTGAAATGAAAAACCATTCGTTATTGTCATTCTGAGTAAAAGATGTTCAAATTTTGCTTCTTCTTTTTTAGTAAATTTACGAATAAGGCTGCTTTTAATATCATTTTTTTTCACTTCAACTGAAAATAGATATTTGGATGATGATGCTAAAACAGATTATTCAAATAATCTTTTTATTAATTAAAATAAAATTGATTATATAAAATTTATGTTTACCAAAATTAGAGTCACCATCGATTTTTCAGCATTTATTATTTTTTTCTTGTTCATTATCTATTAAATTGATAATATCATTAACTTCTTCTTTACTTCCAATTTTTTCTAAAAAATATGGACAATTTTTTAAATGATTTTTAACTTGAGGTATACGTGTTGCCCAAATCTCAAATAATTTGGGATTTGGGACGCCAAAATGCACAAATTACTAGTATTTGGGATTTGGGATTTGGGATTTCGGCAAAAAATACTAATTATAATTTGGGATTTGGGATTTTGGCATTTGGGATTTNTCTTTATTTAATATACGATTTGATAAAGCTTTTCTTTTTGGTAAAACTAGAATTGGACTTAAAAATTCAAAAAACTCCAGAGTGGCTGGATACTCAATCCATTGAAATGAAAAACCATTCGTTATTGTCATTCTGAGTAAAAGATGTTCAAATTTTGCTTCTTCTTTTTTAGTAAATTTACGAATAAGGCTGCTTTTAATATCATTTTTTTTCACTTCAACTGAAAATAGATATTTGGATGATGATGCTAAAACAGATTATTCAAATAATCTTTTTATTAATTAAAATAAAATTGATTATATAAAATTTATGTTTACCAAAATTAGAGTCACCATCGATTTTTCAGCATTTATTATTTTTTTCTTGTTCATTATCTATTAAATTGATAATATCATTAACTTCTTCTTTACTTCCAATTTTTTCTAAAAAATATGGACAATTTTTTAAATGATTTTTAACTTGAGGTATACGTGTTGCCCAAATCTCAAATAATTTGGGATTTGGGACGCCAAAATGCACAAATTACTAGTATTTGGGATTTGGGATTTGGGATTTCGGCAAAAAATACTAATTATAATTTGGGATTTGGGATTTTGGCATTTGGGATTTGGGATTTTGGCATTTGGGATTTTGGCATTTAGATTTTGAATTTGGGCGACAGGTATAACTTGAGGTTTTTTATTTGTAAATGTATTTTTTGAAATTTCATCTTTATCAAATTTTTCAACACATCTGATACATGCTACATAAGTATTGAATGAATTTTGTTTTCCAAGAACTTTTATATACTTGGTAAGACGATGTGTTCTTGGTCTTAACATTTTAATAAAAAAAAGGACATGAAATTTAGATTATCAACAATCTCGAATTATAATTACATTGGAAACATTGGAAATATTGGAAACATTGGAAGCTATTGGAAGTATTGGAAGATTTCAAACATTGGAAATTCAATAGAACTTCCAATTTTCCAATGGAACTTCCAATTCCAATAAATTTTCATTGGAAGCACATTTTAAACATCACTGACGGTAGGTTTTATGAGCTCACAGGAATATATATTAAGTATTTATTATTTTATTATTATTATTATTATTGTTATTATTATTATTATTATTATTATTATTATTATATTTTACTTATCTTTTTTTTCACTTTTAACATATATGCTTGTATAATATAAGTTAGTTCCATATTGTTACTATTTTTTTATTTATTTTTTTTTTATTTATTATTATTTATTATTTATTATTCTTTTTCTTTATTCTTATTCTGTTATTATTATTTAGATTTGTATTATAGGTTAGTTTGCACAATGTGGATGGTTTTGCAATATAACTTATATGCTAATAAATACATGAAAGTATATATATATAAATATAACCATGAATATACATGTAAAGATTCGTACTGTTAATATATTAAATAAATAAAATAATTTAATATTTATAATGTGTAACATCTAACAAGAGATAATCAATCTGTAATTTTTTTTTAATCCTGTTTCTTTAATCCATTTCTTTAATTCATTTCTTTAATCCATTCATCTTTTTAATCCATTTCTTTAACCTTTAATTTGTTTTTTAAATATGATTGATAGTGAGGATGAACTTTTGATTTCAACATCTAACAGAAAACGTCCCGGACATCCTAAAAATGAAGTCTGGCAGCACTTTAACACTATCTCAGCTGATTCAACAAATGGAAAAAAAGATTTACATTCTGGGGCAGCATGCAAATTTTGCAAACCAAAATAGTCTTGTGGAAAAACCTCTGAAATGATAGCACATCTTGTTCTACAATGTCCAAAACCACCACCACCAAAAGTTCGTGCTTTATATCTTGAAATAGATCATTTGATGATAATGATGATGATAATTCTTTTAAATGATCAAAACCATATAAGCAATCAAAAATTACAAATCATATAGAACGATTAACAGTTACAGATGATAAGCAAAGAAGATGTTCTAGAGCACTTACCAAATTTTTTGTTACTTGTGGGGTCCCTTTGTGGATTGTAGAAAATCCTTTTTTTATTGATTATTCAAAAGAATTATGTCCAGGTTTTCAAGTTCCTAAAAGAACAATTCTATCTACTACTATAATTAATATAGAAACTGCTACTGTTATAGCTGAAATGAAAAAGAAACTTTCTAATGAGACAAATTTAACTTTAGGTATTGTTTTATTTGATTTTTTAATTAATTAAATAATTAATAATAATTAATAATTTAAATTTTAATTATATAAATAACAATTCTAATATTTTAGGTTTAAATGGATGGACTTCTTCAGCTGGTCAATCTTTATATATTTTTTTAATTATGACAAGTGATGGAAAAGAATATATACATTCTTTAAAGAATTTTTAAAAAATGAAATTATTAAAGTTATTAAAGAAGTAGGTGCTGAGAAATTTTGTTCTATAGTATCAGATCATGCTTCAAATGTGGTTCTAGCAAAGAATTTAGTGTCAACAAAATATCCACATATTTTTCCAATCCGATGTATTGCACATCATATTAATTTATTATCAAGTGACATCATAAAACTTAATTGGGCTACAAATATTATCACATGTTGTAAAAAAATTGTAACCTTTTTTAAATAATCTCATACTGGTGGTGCTATTCTCCAACAAGAGATTGTTAAAAATATGATCAAAGGTGTTGGATTGAAAAAATATGTTATAACAAGATGGACTACAGCATATGATTGTACAGATTCAATTATAAGATGTAAAAATGCTTTAAAACAGGTAATAATATATTTCAAATTAAAATTTTAATTATATTAATTTAATTTTATTATAATTAATTTTAATTTAACTTTTATTATAATTAATTTTAAAGATTTTAGAAAATGAATCACAATTATTAAATCTTGAAATAATTTCAATTTTACGAAAGCAGAATTTTTTTAGAAATGTTAAAGATTTGAGAACAATATTATTACCTATTAAAAAGGTAATAATAAATCTTGAACATAAATCAACAACTTTAGCTGACTGTTTTATCAATCTTGTAATTATAGTAACAGCTATTAAAGAATTGTCACAAACAAGTAATCAAAATTTTTCTAAAGAATGTCAAAATGTTTTTGATAAAAGATGGAAAAAGTTTAATTTTGACTATTATCTCTTGGCTTATTTTTTACATCCTAAATATAGAGGTATTTATATTATTTTTTTTAAATATTATTTTAAATTAAATAAATATTTACTTATTCATTAATAATTTAGATACTGGTTTACAAATAAATACTTTTCGTATTATATGTGAAAAAGCTTTATTAATATGGAAATTATTAGGAGGAAGGGAAAAATCTGCTAATGAATTAATTGCACAAATTTCAAACTATTCTTTAAAAAGTAAACCATATGATTTTGAATTTGTAACTGGAATTCATACAGTAAAAAATTGGTGGCTTATGTGCAAACAACAAAATAATCATATTCAAAAACTTGCTCTTTTAATGGCATCAATTGTACCAAGTAATGCAAGTTGTGAAAGATATTTTTCAATATTGAGTTGGTATATGAATAAACGACGAACAAGGTAATTTTATTTGAAATTATTTTATAATTTTATAATATTTAATTATTTAATTAATATTAATAAATTTTTTAATTTTAGTTTAAATTGTTCACTTTNAATTTTGACTATTATCTCTTGGCTTATTTTTTACATCCTAAATATAGAGGTATTTATATTATTTTTTTTAAATATTATTTTAAATTAAATAAATATTTACTTATTCATTAATAATTTAGATACTGGTTTACAAATAAATACTTTTCGTATTATATGTGAAAAAGCTTTATCAATATGGAAATTATTAGGAGGAAGGGAAAAATCTGCTAATGAATTAATTGCACAAATTTCAAACTATTCTTTAAAAAGTAAACCATATGATTTTGAATTTGTAACTGGAATTCATACAGTAAAAAATTGGTGGCTTATGTGCAAACAACAAAATAATCATATTCAAAAACTTGCTCTTTTAATGGCATCAATTGTACCAAGTAATGCAAGTTGTGAAAGATATTTTTCAATATTGGGTTGGTATATGAATAAACGACGAACAAGGTAATTTTATTTGAAATTATTTTATAATTTTATAATATTTAATTATTTAATTAATATTAATAAATTTTTTAATTTTAGTTTAAATTGTTCACTTTTACAAAATATGTTACAAATGTATGCATATTATGTTTCAAATATTTCAAATGAAATTAAACATGCATACAAGAAGTTAAGGGATGAAGGATTCGAAGATGCAGTTACCAAAACAACTTTTCCATTTGATGATGAAATTTTTGATGAAAATGATGATGAATTAGAAAATAATCAATTTGAAAATGATGATNTAATAATAATAATAATTATAATATAATAATAATATACTTGAAATTTAATTACAATACAAATAAAAAAAATAAAATAAAATATAAAATTATTTTTTGTTTTTCTATTGTCATAGTGTCAAGATGATCAAGTTTAAAAGTTATGAGATGCACTTCGTAATATGATCAATTTGTTTCTTTAACAATTACTATTTATTGTGTAACTTTATAAAATATTTTATAAATTATAAATCAGAAATAACTTATCACGATTTATATAAATATAATATTTTATTTTAATAAGTAAATGTTAAAAATAGTACTAAGTAACTTTAAAGCTGGAAATAATGTATATCTTCTGCAAAAATTTAAACCTATATCTTTGAAATTAAGTATATTGTTAACGATTAAAGTTTGAATAGCAAAAAAAATTTAAATAATAATTATTTGCTCAATTTTTAAAATATAGATCTGAAATGTTTATAGAAGATGCGTATTATTCTTATCTTTAAGGTTACTTAGTACTATTTTTGACATTTGCTTATTAAAATAAAAAGTTTTATTTGTATAAACAATAATGAATTATTTTTAAGTTGTAATAAATATTTTTATAGTAATTATTAAAAAACAAATTAATTGTACCACGTGTATCTCTTAACTTTTAAACTTGATATAACATCTTGGCACTATGAAAATAGTCTCTTTACTAATTGAAAAAACAAAAAATAATATTTTAAAAATTTTTATTATCTTTTACATTAACTTCTTTTAATTCTATTATATTAATTTAAATATTTTTTTTCATCCTCAAATATTTGGAATGCTAAAAATAATTTGGGATGCCAAAATTAATTTGGGATGTCAAAAATAATTTGGGATGCCAAAANCTTATTAAAATAAAAAGTTTTATTTGTATAAACAATAATGAATTATTTTTAAGTTGTAATAAATATTTTTATAGTAATTATTAAAAAACAAATTAATTGTACCACGTGTATCTCTTAACTTTTAAACTTGATATAACATCTTGGCACTATGAAAATAGTCTCTTTACTAATTGAAAAAACAAAAAATAATATTTTAAAAATTTTTATTATCTTTTACATTAACTTCTTTTAATTCTATTATATTAATTTAAATATTTTTTTTCATCCTCAAATATTTGGAATGCTAAAAATAATTTGGGATGCCAAAATTAATTTGGGATGTCAAAAATAATTTGGGATGCCAAAAATAATTTGGGATGCCAAAATTAATTTGGGATGCCAAAAATAATTTGGAATGCCAAAATTAATTTGGAATGCCAAAAATAATTTGGGATGCCAAAAATAATTTGGGGTGCCAAAAATAATTTGGATTTGGGATTTGGGATTGGAATTTGGGATTTGGGATTTCAGCATTTGGATTTTGAATTTGGGTGGCAGGTATATATCTAATGTAAGATCAAGATCTAGAAGTAATTTAAATGAACTTGAATGATATCATCAAATTGAAAATTTACCAATGTATGAAAAAAATAATCCTTTAATTTGATGGAAAGCAAATTGTAATTTATTTTCCAAATTATCAATATTGGCTTAAAAATATTTATCAATTCCTGTTATTTTTATACCATCTGAAAGATTATTTTCAGATGCAGGAATTTATGTAACTTCTTTTAGAAATAGGTTAGATCCACATTTAGTTAATCAAATTCTTTTTATCAAGTAAAACAAAAAATATTTAAAAATGTTTCCTTGATAATTTTAATATTTTACATTACTTTAATATCAGTTAATAATAATAAAGTTAATTAATTATACAAAAAGTCATTTTTAATATATTATTATAATTAATATTACTTTTTGTTATACAAATTTAATTCAAAATAAAATACTGAATTTGTAAATTTAATAAATTTTTATATTTTAATAAAATTAATATAGATGAATTAGTATTAAAAAGATAATTTAATAATTATTATAAAATTCAAAATAAGAACTTTTGAATAGTAATAAAAAGATTTTAATAAAAAGATTTCTTTTTTTTATATAAAATCAATTAGAAGTTATTTTTAATATATTATTTTTAAAAATTTTGTCTTTTGTCACGCCTGCGATATGTCACATGAGATTGCGTAACTGAATTTTATTGGTTGAAATTTTATATTCCTGATTTTGTGATTTTGTGATTTTGTAATTATTGTGACATAAATTTATTTATTTTTATTCAATATACTTTAAAATAAAATAAAGAATATAAACGCGTATTTGTTTATTTCTTTTTTAAACAATTTTTATTTCTTAATGAAACTTTCTTTAAATCCTTACACCTAATTAGTTTTAAGTTATTAATTTTTTTATCTACTTAATAATGAATAGTTTAAATGAGAATCTTTCGTCTCTTAATAATACATTTGATAGAAATTCTTTATCTTATAACAATATGAATAAAAATAATTTCAATGAATTGACTAAAGCACTTTTATATAAAAGAATGACATTTAATTTATGGCAAAAAGCTTTTTATACTATTGAAAATTGGGCAAAAACACAAGAATTTAATATTGTATATAATCATGTTATACGAAAACCTGATAAGCGTACTGTGCAATGTAAGTATCAAGGTAATTATAGAACAAAAACTAATACAATAACAAAACGTATAGGATATACTTGGCATATTAATCTTTTAGAATCTTCCTCAAATAATCCTTTTAAATATATTTATATTACTACATTTACTGGTCAAAAATTTATAAAACCTACACCTATCAGGTACCAGATAGGTGTAGTATCTGTGCCTAATATCGTACATATATCGGATACCTTATAGGTGTAAGAAAACATTTTTCACACTTATTGGGTATCTGATATATGTAAAAAAATATTTTTTACACCTATCGGATATCCGATATGTGTATGATATTAGGTACAAATACTACACCTATCTGATACCCGATAGGTGTAGGTTTTATAAATTTTCAACCAGTGATTACATAATATTCATTCACATAATTTTAACTATACATATTCCTAAAATTAATTTTAGATTTTTGAGGTATTTCGTCTTTTTGAGATTTATACAAAATCTATTCTATATATAGAAGTAAAAAAAATATCTAGTTATATGTATTTTTAATCAAAAAATTTATCTGGATGGTTAAAAAATTTTAGGTTTTAAGTAAAATAATTTTGTCTTCTATAAAAAACTATTTCGACTTTTTTTTTCAAAATTGCAATTTTGGGGTCCCAAAATAATTTAGCGTACAAGTATAATCTTAACCCAAATATTATTCAATTTGGAAACAACAAGCAAATATCTCCTGAAATTTTGAAAGAAATTGAATTCTTTACAATTAAATGTAAAATGGGTGCAGCAGGACCCCGAGCAATCTATGAATAGGTCAGATAATACTAAATTAGGAAATAAGAAAGGAAAAATATAATTTTTGTAAGTAAATTTTTAAATTTTAATTAAAAATAAGTAACTTTTTAAAAATTTTACTATGATAGCTAAGCAAACTCTAATGTGACCTATTTATAGATTGCTCGGGGTCCTGGTGCAGCTATGCAATGTAAATATCTTGAAACAAAATTTTCAAGTCAAACTATCTATAATAATAATTTATATAAAACAATACAAAATTTCTGGCCACAAAACAAAAATAATAGTAATGATGCAGCTAAATTATACACAAAATTACCTGAATCATCATTAAATAATTCAATATAGAAAGTAACAATCAAATTTGATGNTTTCGTCTTTTTGAGATTTATACAAAATCTATTCTATATATAGAAGTAAAAAAAATATCTAGTTATATGTATTTTTAATCAAAAAATTTATCTGGATGGTTAAAAAATTTTAGGTTTTAAGTAAAATAATTTTGTCTTCTATAAAAAACTATTTCGACTTTTTTTTTCAAAATTGCAATTTTGGGGTCCCAAAATAATTTAGCGTACAAGTATAATCTTAACCCAAATATTATTCAATTTGGAAACAACAAGCAAATATCTCCTGAAATTTTGAAAGAAATTGAATTCTTTACAATTAAATGTAAAATGGGTGCAGCAGGACCCCGAGCAATCTATGAATAGGTCAGATAATACTAAATTAGGAAATAAGAAAGGAAAAATATAATTTTTGTAAGTAAATTTTTAAATTTTAATTAAAAATAAGTAACTTTTTAAAAATTTTACTATGATAGCTAAGCAAACTCTAATGTGACCTATTTATAGATTGCTCGGGGTCCTGGTGCAGCTATGCAATGTAAATATCTTGAAACAAAATTTTCAAGTCAAACTATCTATAATAATAATTTATATAAAACAATACAAAATTTCTGGCCACAAAACAAAAATAATAGTAATGATGCAGCTAAATTATACACAAAATTACCTGAATCATCATTAAATAATTCAATATAGAAAGTAACAATCAAATTTGATGATAACAATACTCTTACTCATTTATTTTGGATGATACCTTCTCAACTGAAACTTTAATATCAATTTTCAGATATTGTAATGTAGAATGTAACATGTAAAACCAATAGATATGACATGACTTTAAGTTTATTTATTATTCTTGATGAAAACTGGAATATAAGACTTGTTGCGCAAACATTATTAATTGATGAAACTACGAATAGACATTTGATCAAATTAATTTAGCAACAGATAATTTACACTTTCGTGTAATTATGACAGATGCAGATCCAGCAGTGCATACTACAATTAAATCAACTTTTTTTATAACTTATCCAATGCATTATACTTTTCATATTAGTCAAAATTTAATAAAAAACTTCAAAAACTACTTAAAAAAAAATTTCAAGAATTCTCATCAAAATTTTATATAGTACGTAATATACATGTTGTCAAAACTTATTTGGTTTTGACTCAACTCTTAAAATTTCAATTTTTAATTGCGTCTGACTTAACTACATCAGGAAATTTTTTATATCGGAAGTTATTGTAATAATTTCGTTTTCAAAGGTTATTAAAGGTTATCGGACCAATAACCTTTGTAAATATTACGTTTATTATGATAAAGTGAAGGTTATTGAAGGTTATCGATATCAATAACCTTTGAAGTATTACGTTTTATTAATAAAAATAAAGGTTTTTGGTACCAATAACCTTCGTAAATATTACGTTTATGTTGGAGGTATTCGAAGATTATCGGAGTGAAGAACTTCGAAGGCTTACGTTTAAAAAAATTTACTGATGTAATTGCATCAGTTACTAGTAAAAATCAAAATTTGCCTTGACTCAATTCCAATTTTTCTCAATTTTAATTGCGTCTGACTTAATTCAATAGTTTTGACAACATGTATAGTACGTAATATATTACACAAACCTTTTTTCAAATCAAAATGGAAAGATTTAATTAATGAATATCCCGAAGCACAACAGTATTTAAATACTCTTTATAACATAAAAGAAGCATGGACTCATCCATGGACATGTAGACAATTTACTGCAAGACTTCATGCATTTTCTCCTGTAGAAAGTTTAAATGCATGGATTAAAAGTTACATTTTTAATTCAAATATTTCTTTATGTGAACTTGCTGATGTAATAGAGAAAAGACAGTTATCTGAAGATAGAAACTATCAGCTTATTTTATGGAAAGCTACAATTTCTTGTATATCTATTCAAATTTCTATATTAGCTTTTATGTTTACCTCTATTGATAAAAAACTGGAAGAATATTTACCTCCTGCTATATTGGATCTCCAAAAAAGTGAAATTTATCAATGTGTTTTTTATGATACTTTACAAGTTAATCAAGAAGCAATTAATAAATTTGATCAGGTATGTAATATTATACAATATATTATACTTAAAATTTTATAACGTTTAATTTAATACTATTGATTTTATAGTATAATCTTTTATTTGATTAATGTTTGGAAGAAATTCCTGATGCACGTTAAATTACTGCATCTTATATGATTTCTGATATTGGTAAACATCAAATTACTTTCATGTGAGTTGTATTTGTTGGAAACAAACTTGTAGAAAAATATTTTATTATTTTGTTGTCTAACGGTTTACATTATTGTTCTTGTTTATCACTAATTAATTGAAGAATAGTTTGTAAGGATCCTAGCAGAGAACCTTTTCTAGTTGCCAGCAAATTTGAAGATGAAAATATAAACATTATTCCTCAATCTGAGATTCTATTTTTAACTACAATTTATCAAGCAAATCCACAAGATTCTATTACCTTACATGAACATTTCACTGATATACAATTATATAGTAAAATTTCTGGATTGGCACATAAAATTACTATAAAGATTACAAGAAAAAAAGATATAAGAATAATCTATCTTTTGGAGAATTATTTAAAAGAGGAAGAACAAGGTAAAAGTTTTGTTGAAAATGTAGATAATATTGAAATAGAAGATTGTAAGATAGATAAGGAAAATCAATCTCCAATTATAAAAAATTCCAGTAAACAAATCAAACCAAAAGGACATCCTAAAGGTACAAAAAGGATTAAAGCAAGTCATGAAAAAGGCAAATTATCTTCATCATCTTCGGTAATTAACAAACAATATAAGTGTAGTAATTGTGATAATAATGATCATAACAAGTGAAATTGTAATTGAAGTATGTGAATTATAATTAATTTCATTCAAGCTGGAGAAAATTCAGAAAATTCATGTAAATAACAAGAATTTTAAATAATAAAGTAAAAAAAAATTCAATAAAAGTTGTTTTAAATTTAATCAATAGAAACAATTATTTAACATATTTATTTATAATAATTTAATACTTTAAATTAAATTAAGATCTTTAGAATAAATTTAATTAAAACTTCATACTATTATAGATGCATTTATTTACTTTAACTAATTAAATCAAGATCTCTGAAAATAATTTAAATTAAAACTTTATTTTATGTATTGATAGATACATTTATTTGTAATAATTAAGCTATACACTTTAAATCGAATTAAGATCTCCGGAAATATTTTAAATTAAAACTTTATTTTATATATTGACGTGCTATTTACAAATATACAAAAATTAATGAAATATTAATTAAATATTAGAACTAATGTGCATTGTAATTGTTCTAATTAAATAGAAATTTGTTCTGAAAGTATTGGAAGAAACAAACAATAGAATTTGAATCTATATATTACAAAAAATCAATACTAAAGTACTTCATTACATAAATTCTACTTGAATCTTTATTATATAATTCAAAGAAGGTTCTAAAAGTTGTTAATAAACTTTCTAATTAAAAAATAAACTACCTTGAAAAGATTGTCATGATCATAATTAAATCAATTACAAGTTTACCTTAATTCATATTAATTCCTCACATCGATAATTAAACTACATTTGTAACAATTAAAAATTGTCATTCTATTATTATAAACCTTTTTGCTTTTGTTCATCAGAAAATAAAAAAATTCATTCAAAGAAAATTCTGAAAGTTGTTAATAAAATTTCTAATTAAAAAATAAAATATCTTGAGAATATTGCTATGATTATAATTAAATCGATTACAAGTTTATCTTAATTCGGGTTAATTCTTCACACCGATAATTGAACCATATTCACAACAATTAAAAACTGTTATTCCATTATTATAAACTTTTTTACTTTCGTTCATCAGAAGATAAAAAAATTCATTCAAAGAAGGTTCTGAAAGTTGTTAATAAAATTTCTAATTAAAAATAAAACACCTTGAGAAAATTGCTATGATCATAATTAAATTAACTACAAGTTTACCTTAAATTATGTTAATTCTCTTGCACTGATAATTAGATTACATTCACAGCAATTAAAATCTGTAATTATTATTATAAACCTTTCGCTTGAAGATAAAAAAAAGTCAACCTGAATCGTTAGACAGTATTTTTTCAATTATTTATTTTCTTTTTCCAATTATTTGCGAAATAAATCGTGTTATTGAGAATAAAATAAAAAGGAATCTTGTATAAATCATCTCTAAGAGTCATTGATAAACTTTCTAATTGAAAAATAAGTTTACTACTATAATAATAATTAAAATTGTTTACCTTTAAATAATATTTCTCACAGCAATAATGGGATCACGTTCACAACAATTAAAATTTGTTATTTTATACAACTATTATTATAAACCTTTCACTTTGTTCTTTGAGAACAAAAAGAATCAACCTGAATCGTTAAACAATATTTTATTTGAGGACCGTATATTTAGTTATCAAAAAAAAAAAAATCGTGTTATTGAAAGTAAAATAAAAAGGAGTTCTGTATAAATCGTTTCTAAAAGTCATTAATAAATTTTTTAATTGAAAAATAAGTTTACTACTGTAATAATAATTAAATCGTTTACCTTTAAATCATATCAGGTTAATTCCCTCACGACGATAATGGGATTGTCATTCATCAGGAAATTTTTTATATCAGAGGTTATTGTAATAATTTCGTTTTCAAAGGTTATTGAAGGTTATCGGATCAATAACCTTCGTAAATATTATATTTATTATGATAAAGTGAAGGTTATTGAAGGTTATTGATATCAATAACCTTCGGAATATTATGTTTTATTAATAAAAATAAAGGTTTTCGGTATCAATAATCTTCGTAAATATTACGTTTATATTGGAGGTATTCGAAAATTATCAGAGTGAAGGACTTTGAAAGCTTATATTTAAAAAAATTTACTGATGTTCTATACAACTATTATTATAAATCTTTCACATGATTCTTTGGAAAATAAAAAGAGACAACCTGGCAGTATTTTATTCGAGGACTGTATATTTAGTTATCAGAAAAAAAATAAAATCGTGTTATTGGCAGTAAAATAAAAGAAATTTCGTTTCTTCAATATATTCGAAGTAAAAAAATCTTGTACTAATATCACAAAAAAATTTATTGAATAAAAATATAATCACAAAATCACAAAATCAAGAATACAAAATTTCAACCAATAAAATTCAATCACGCAACCCCATGCGACATATCGCAGGTACGACAAAAGACAAAACCCTATTTTTAAATAGTAATAATTTGATAAATATTGATTTTGAAAGATGATTTAACTTTAATTATAAAGTTAAAAACTAGATTTTTCAAATAATATTAAGAATATTTTAGTAAAAATCACTTCTTGTTATTCAAATTCAGTTTAAAATAATATATTAAACTTGTAAATAATAAATATAAAATCCATTAACACAATTATATAGACAATAATTAATCAGTGATTATAAAATTGTGACTAAATAGTTGATTATAAATCATAATTAAATTAACGATTATAAAATCGCAACTAAATAGTTGATTATAAATCGCGACTAAATCAGTAATTATAGAATCGCGACTAAATTAGCAATTATGAATCGTGACTAAATCGATGATTATAGAATCGTGACTAAATCAGCGATTATGAATCACAACTAAATTGGCGATTATAGAATTATAACTAAATTGACGATTATTTAATTGCGACTAAATTATCGACTATAAAATCACGACTAAATCAGCGATTATAGAATCATAACTAAATCGTTGACTATGGAATCATGACTAAATTGTTAACTATGGAATCGGCAATTAATCGCGATTAATCGTTGGTGAATAAGGTTGATTAGTCGACTCTAAATATTAGGGTGATTCTTAACTCTAAGTGTCATTGTTATACAATAAATATTGCGAGAAAATCACGTGTTAATAATTATAGTTAAAAATAGTTTGTTGTTATCATTTGGTCATGTTAAAATCCCATAACTATTTACTAATAAAATTCATGAACCAGTTTTAGTACTTATATCTGAAAATAAACTATATGCTCAATATATATAAAAATGAATCGATATATTGTATATTATAAAGAACCAAATCTAATAGGTCAAAAATGCTAAAACCACTAAATATATTATATTATATTATACTCTAAAATTAATAAATATGGTAATTATTCCTATTATTATTGACAAAAAAGTTAAATCGCAGAAACTCATTAATAATAGACCGGAATATGATATGAAATATGCAGAGTCATATATCTACAAATATTGTGATATTAATGATTATCGACGATTCTTTGGTGAACTTTTTGAGAATGAAAGACAATATGATACTTTATCAAGACATTAAAACAATGGGCTATTCAAGTCAGAGTTTCTTTACAAGAGCTAGTCTCTAAAAAGAAAAGAAGCTTGTATCACGTACATTGTTTATATGGTGGATTTGAAAATTCTAAGCTAGTCAATCATGATTACTATAGACCTAGAATCCATAAGGCCAATGTGGTGATATGTCTAGATTGTATGAAGCTTATTCATGTTAATAATGTAAAACCAAAGAAAATACAGTGGCTCACGAATGTACTGCAACACCTAAAATTTTGTCTTTAAAAAATTCTATATCGCAAACCATCGATTTTAGAATAATAGTTCCTATACTCATTTTAATCTTTGAGATTTGGAGATTTTTTGAGAACTGTTTGATATCAAATTAATAATGCCAATTTTTCGGAAATGGGTGATTAACATG
>PQFF01000088.1:6939-83859 GCA_003547095.1 Diversispora epigaea | reverse complement strand
CATGTTAATCACCCATTTCCGAAAAATTGGCATTATTAATTTGATATCAAACAGTTCTCAAAAAATCTCCAAATCTCAAAGATTAAAATGAGTATAGGAACTATTATTCTAAAATCGATGGTTTGCGATATAGAATTTTTTAAAGACAAAATTTTAGGTGTTGCAGTACATTCGTGAGCCACTGTATATGCTTTTGCTCTCTATAGATATATTGAAAAAATTGTACCTAGTGATTTGATAATCAGTCATTGGGATAATAAATGTGATAAACCGAAAACTGATTTTGGACACGCCAGAGTTATACAACAGGCATATAAACGATTCAAAGAAAGAGTACCATCAAATATACGCCTTGCTTGGAATAGTTTGCCAAACGATGAAATCCCAGATGATAAGAAATTTCTAACATTAATTTCTTATAAAATAAAAAATCCTACATCTCTAGATCAAATTAAAATGCGTCTTAATAATGAATATGCTGAATATATAAAAAAATATAATAGATATCCTTTATTTGCTGAAGATAAAATTAGAAGATATAAAGAATATATTATTCCAGATTATTGGATAAGTCGCAAGAAAAGCCAATTATGAGAAAGATTCTGAAAGTGACTTTTAGAGCTTGAAGCATAATACATATATCCATTTATTCAATTTAATCTATTTATTAGCCGAAAGCTTGCTCATGCTAATGTATAACTTATTCATATATATATATTTTTAAAATAAAATCATCTGAGGTATTCCATGATGGCTAGTACTTTAGACTTTTATTCACTACTATTTCGTGATGATTAATAGCTATTTTTTCATCAATATATATATGTTTCATATTTTTCATGGAAAATTTTTACATGTCAAGTTATTTTATAAGTCACAAAAATCCCTAGTGTAGATAATGTATTGATATTTTGTTATTATTTCACATCCTACTTCAATTTCAAACCGGCTGGATACAATCAGCTCAAAAATATGAGTGATGGATAAGTATATTATAATAATATAACAAAATTGCAACTGAAAATAAATAAATTTATCGTGTGGATAGACTTTAAATAATTTAGGCTGGTTAATAAGACTCAAACTGTCACTTCACCCGAATTTCGGGTCACATTTTCCTAAATGTCGAGTATCACGTGACATGTACTTTCAAAATGACAAAATCTGTGTAATTTATGGTTTTCAAACGCGTCAATCATGGAATATTTTGAACAAACGTCGCCGAATGAGTATCGATTCCTAGACTATTATCAGTACCGCCGAAAGCAAGATGATTTTACGTGTTCTTTCCGACGAGAGGCTGATTCACTCCAACGCTATTTAAATTCACTTGTAGAAAGTAAATCGAAAAAGATCAGAAACGGTGCCATTCAGTTGTTGGATAATTTTGAGGTAATTTTTTCTTTTTAGCTAGTTAACAGGCAGATATGGAGGTCCTGCTGAAGTCCCGAGAAGGGGTATACTTCAATGTCTACGGCGGGGGGATCAACCTGCTTTATGGTGAGCCGACATGTTCTTCAAACTTAGAGGCAGGACCTTTCATTTGAGTCCCGAGAAGGGGTACACACTTCCATACGGCGGGGGGATCAACCTGCTTTATGGCGAGAAGGGTGCATACTCACACAACTACGGCGAGGGGATCAACTTGCTTTATGGTGAACCCGTTGTGATCTGCCATTTCCCTACCTAGTCTGCTGAAAATCATTAATGGAACATTTATTTCTGCATCAGGGACATCGAAAGAAATATGAAGATGTTGAGAAGTTTTGGCGACAAATTGAGAGTGAAATATCGATTGATCTTGCAGAGGTTTGTTGCTTATCAAATATTGCATTAATAACTATTCTTTTACTGAAGTCGTTTTTAATCATAGACGCAAGTAGCTTGTGAGTTCATACATAGATCCGCTAGTGTTGTTGACACAGCACTTATCAATGTCGAGGAGAAGATGGTATAAATTATTTTGACCTGATATGTTAATTAGGAATACTAGCTGACTTACTTTATTTTGTTTTCTTGTAGAAACAGAATCGGAAGCGTGTGCCTTATTCTCCAAATGTGGTTAGTATATAAATTTATCTAACAAAAACATCTTTTAATTTTCTAACCATGAATACATTGTCTTTTACAATTCCTTTTAGGAAGGAGAATGTTCTACAAGGAAGTCAAGAAAGATAACTTGTGACAGTGAAGTAAATAGACATTATGTGATAATTAGTGATGATGAAGACGCTCTTGATTCCTCCAATTTCTCTGATTCTCTCAATTCCACTTATTCAGATAATAACAATAAGAAGGCAAGTAACATCAATGCAATAAGTGATGATATATAAATTAATATTAAAAAATTCTATATAAAAATTTAGCAAAAAATCGATAAAGGAAAAAGCGTGCAGATATGGAAGAAACACGAAGTACCAATGTTGTAAGTTAATATTGGATTAATCTTTATATAATCTATTTTTCTAAAGGATAATACCTGAGTAATATATGTTTTTTATTAGTATGTTAAAACACGAAGTGTCAATGTTGTAAGTTGACATCGGATTGATCCTATGTAATTCATTCTTCCGAAAGATAATATGTGAGTAATGTTTGAGTATTGCATTTCTTATTAGCCTAGGACACCATCCCCACGACCAACAAACAAAGCAGATATTATTATCACTCCACAAAAACCAATCCTTTCTGAAAAATCCGTACAATATTTACATAATCGTATAGAAATAAAAACAAATGATCAACACGCAATTTTGAAAACTGAGGTTTCTATCAAAATTCCGGATGCGATTTATGACTGGATTTCCAAAGTACTTTCAGTAAGTTAGCACAGGTTTATTTTTTATGTAATTCAAGGTATGTCATATTAAAAAAATTCTTATTTAGACTGATAAGAAAGAATTTAAAAATGCCATAATGGCACAACTTGAATCAGATTACGAAGATCATCATCATCATTTTCGTCAAGTATGTGAGCTAATTCTTTACGACTTGTGAGTATATTTTACTTTATCCATGAATTTTTATGCATAACGAATTAATTTTGTAATTTTAAAATCAGTTATCATATGACACGACTGTGTTCATTTGATCGCAATATAAATGAGAGAACATATACTGTGGAAAGAATTGTCCCTCTCTTTAAAGCACTACAATCCGAATATCCAGAATATAAATTCAGCTGGATCGAGATTGAAGTAAAAAGTATTAAGGAAATGCTAAAGGTGTTTCCGGGTTTTGATTTAATTATGAATAAGGCAGACGGTATAGGTATAAAGGTTTCATGTAACCAGGCAGTTGTATTTCTTGAGGTATCCGGCGCTCCTAATAAACCGGATGAAAAACACAAAAAGGTGACTCGGAGAAACTTTTAAAAGAGGCTACATTTGGATTAGTTTCTTTACTTAGAAACTATTTAGATAAACCTGCAGAGATGGCAAAGAACGTACATGTTTATATGATACATTGTATTGGTAATGTGTTTATTACATTGCTCTATATGCTTTGGTTTTCCTTCAAAATGTATTTTTCTTATATGCAATATTTATTTAGGTGATAGAATGACATTAAGTGAATTTTCGCTTAGTGAAAAATATCGTTACAAAACTTCCCAAATTAAATCCGCCCGATTACCATTTTCATTTGTAGAAGTTGCAGACTATTTGGAAGTTTTTGAATTATTATATGCTTTAATAGTGAGTATTTTCTATATATGTGTAAATTTCATCGAGAGCTTCAATGTAATGTTCACATTTAATACATTTAATCTTCAGGATGGGCTTGAAAGTCAAACAAAAGAATTACAGAAATTAAGGTTATCCACTAATGATGATGTACCCAAAGTTCGAGAGTGGCTTTGGGTTCCGGACACAATTGCAACTTGGACAAGTGGATTGCCATAGTTTTAACTTCTAAAACCCCAAGAAAAATTTTCGCGTCTTCAATAAACATATCCGATGTACAATGAAAAAATAAAAAATATTCATAATCAGAATTACGTACAATAATTTTAAATAACAATTATGAAAATAATACACTCGATTTTATTACTTTAATGATATAAAAAATAATGCACATATGACTAAATTTGATCCTCGTTTTGCGTGTATAAATGATTACGGAGCATTTAAAGTTTTAAGTTTACTAAATAAGACCCAATTCTCGAAGATGCTCTGGGATAACTATATATGGGTCTCCGTAGTACCAAATATATCTTAAAACGATCCAGTTTTCTTCACACAATTCTTTCTTGAGTTGATCCCGTACTTGCTGTTTGATAAAATTATTTGGGTCTCCTCTATGAAAGAATTCTATATATTTTTTGTGTTGCACCCCTTGAACCTCAATCGCGATACCATATTCTGGATAAAATATATCAAGTTGTAGACCTTGAGGGGATTCAACCGTTTTTAAGAATTCTGGCCAACGATTTTCTGACGGAGGTCCAAGATATTTCGACACAATCTCGCGACATAAATTCTCCCGTTTGAATTTTGAGCAAAATGGGCACCATGTATTATGATTTTTTATACTACTAAAGGATGTATACCAAGTATGACCTTTATCACATTTCCAATAATATTGATTTATAGATTTGATATATTTTTTAGAAAGACACACCACCATGCGATTGCGCAATTTTCAGCATTTCATCAAGATTTAATCTAAACCCATATCTCGCACATTGTGGACACCATGTATTATGATTTTTTATACTACTAAGGGATGCATACCATATATGCGATTTATTACATTGCCATTTTAATGGAATTGTATTATTAATGTATTGGATAGAAAGACATTTACCTCCTTTACTTTCTCCAATTTGTATTGCAACTTCGAGATTAAGACAGTTACGGTTACGGTTATTAGCACAATATTGACACCATGTACCACGGTTTTTTATGCGGTGAAGAGGTGCTGATCAAATATGCCCTTCTTCGCATTTCCATTCTAAGGGGCTTTTGACATTGTGGAAAGACATTTTCCATTATGTTTTTTAGCAGTTATTTGAGCATCACTTAAAGATAATTTTTTCATTATAATAAATTGTTACTTTTAATATAGAAGTTATTTTTCTAATATAAAATCACAAAAGGCTGGATACGTGCATCTTCTTGATAATATAAGAAGTGGCGAGTAGGATGTATACTATACTATTGCGTTAATAAATAACTGAAAAAATAAAAATTATTATGATTATGATTTAATCAATGAAAGAAATCGCATGATGAAAAATACTTATATTAGTCTGTTTCACATACCTCGCAACCGCTCACTTTTTTTACCTATGCCCCATTCACGTCTCAATATAACGAACCATATAACTACAATAATCAATAAGGTAAGAAAGGTATATGGGGTCCGCCACAGCAAAAAGGGGTTACGGGAAAATTATCCGATTTCGAGAAAAACCGGTTTTTTTATCTTTATAATGTGAGATAAATTTTTACATACAATTAATTTCAATTAATGGCAATACTTTTAAACAATTTAATTTATTTATATTTATGAAATATATAAATTTACAGCCATAAAAATTTTATAATATGTTATCACTATTTTAATAAAATTCGTTATAAATTAAAATATAAAAAAATAATTAAAAATTCAATAAATATTTTAAAATAAATTAGTAATTTAAATATAATTTCTAGTAATAAACAAAGACTTTTCATAATAAATTTAGTCTTAATTAATTTTAAATTCATTTAAGATGTTTGGGTTTAGGACAAGTAATATTGCGAAAAGGTAAATCAATATAGGGCGAAATTTCTTTATNTAGTCTGTTTCACATACCTCGCAACCGCTCACTTTTTTTACCTATGCCCCATTCACGTCTCAATATAACGAACCATATAACTACAATAATCAATAAGGTAAGAAAGGTATATGGGGTCCGCCACAGCAAAAAGGGGTTACGGGAAAATTATCCGATTTCGAGAAAAACCGGTTTTTTTATCTTTATAATGTGAGATAAATTTTTACATACAATTAATTTCAATTAATGGCAATACTTTTAAACAATTTAATTTATTTATATTTATGAAATATATAAATTTACAGCCATAAAAATTTTATAATATGTTATCACTATTTTAATAAAATTCGTTATAAATTAAAATATAAAAAAATAATTAAAAATTCAATAAATATTTTAAAATAAATTAGTAATTTAAATATAATTTCTAGTAATAAACAAAGACTTTTCATAATAAATTTAGTCTTAATTAATTTTAAATTCATTTAAGATGTTTGGGTTTAGGACAAGTAATATTGCGAAAAGGTAAATCAATATAGGGCGAAATTTCTTTATGTAATTCTTCCTGTCTTTTTGAAGATAATTCTTTAATACTAAGTAAAGAAGGTAGTGTTGAAATTAAAAGGAAATGTACGAATTATAGCTTCTTTATAATTGTCTTCTATTTTATTTTTATAAAAAACAATTCCAGGATTTTGTAAGTTAAAATAAAAATGATGATATTTTTGAATATTAGGTAATTTTTTAAATTTTTGAAAGTAAGCTTTAAAATTATAATATTGAAAAGCCTTTCTATCCAAATAACGTTGAGCAACATTAAGATGAACAGTTGTTGAACGATTAATAATTGAAACTACATCATCTATAATATTGACTTTGCTTTTTCAATAAAGTATTTTTATTAAACCAAAACAGCTATTACAGATAAATTTTGTATGCCCAGGTATCATAAAGTTTAATTCAATTTCATCATACATACCACGATCAATTAATCATGAATAGAAAAATAATGAATAATTGTTTTTATTTTGTCCTACACAATTATCACATGTAATTATTAGTTTTTTTTCTCCACGATTATATTTTTCAATTGCATTCCAAACTAAACTTAAGGTAGTATTGACACCTTTTCCTTGTTTACCATCATCTGGCATTTCTGCTTCATTGATTACATAATTAGTTTGTTCAGTATGGGGAAAATTTCCAGTATTACAAACTCCAAATAAATGTATTTTTCTTGGATTTTTAAAAAATAAAGATCTGACTTGTTGTGGTGAATAAGGAATTTGTACATTTTGAGACTAATCATAAGCAATATGAGAAGTGCCTTCAAAGGTTTTAAACATTACTTTTGATCCAATTGTATTAGGATTATTTTTTCCATCTTCAACTGCACATTTAATATTAGTAGTGTAATAATCACGTTCTTCTTGTGCACGATTTAAATAAGTTAAATAATTTTCTGTATTTTCTAATTTTTTTTCATGTTGTGTAGAATATTGAATATCCATTTTCATTGTTTCGCAGATGTCACATAAATCAGATTTCGGAGACATAAACTGAAGTGATGGCATTAGAATTTTCCAGGTATTAATAAAAGTTAATTTAGCTATAATATATTTTTCATTTTCATACATATTTTTGTAAGCTTTTACATAATCCTGATATACTGATGTGTAATTGTAATTAGTTGAAAGAAAAATAACTGGTATGGAAACTTTGTTGAAATGGCGTCCGGGTGAAGGAAGACTATGTGCATTAGTATAGTTTGTTAAAAATTCAAATATTTCACATGATGCTTTGTAATTCAATTCAATACGTTTCATATTTTTGGGAGCTCTACCAGTGTTACCATGTATACGTTCCTCAAGACCCTGTTCTTTTAAATATTGCATTACATTTTCTAAATAATTATGACTAACTCCAACAAGCATNAATCACGTTCTTCTTGTGCACGATTTAAATAAGTTAAATAATTTTCTGTATTTTCTAATTTTTTTTCATGTTGTGTAGAATATTGAATATCCATTTTCATTGTTTCGCAGATGTCACATAAATCAGATTTCGGAGACATAAACTGAAGTGATGGCATTAGAATTTTCCAGGTATTAATAAAAGTTAATTTAGCTATAATATATTTTTCATTTTCATACATATTTTTGTAAGCTTTTACATAATCCTGATATACTGATGTGTAATTGTAATTAGTTGAAAGAAAAATAACTGGTATGGAAACTTTGTTGAAATGGCGTCCGGGTGAAGGAAGACTATGTGCATTAGTATAGTTTGTTAAAAATTCAAATATTTCACATGATGCTTTGTAATTCAATTCAATACGTTTCATATTTTTGGGAGCTCTACCAGTGTTACCATGTATACGTTCCTCAAGACCCTGTTCTTTTAAATATTGCATTACATTTTCTAAATAATTATGACTAACTCCAACAAGCATCAAATATGTATTTTTGCAAATTGAAATATTATTATTATAATAATAATTTAAAAATACCCGTTTTCTATTATTATCCAAAACTTTTTTTGTATTTTCATCCTTTTGAAAAGCCATAAGTTGTCCTTTGATAACCATGTCTCATGATTTTTTTTCTAAACTTTCGAATTCCATTCTACGTGCAAAACCCTAATTGATAGTAGAAACATTTGTTTCATTAAACCAATGTAACTGATAACTAGTTAGTAGTGCATTTGTAAATGGATACAGGTATATAATAGTCAAGAAATTTTTATATAAAAAGTATTACCAGTTTTTTAGAACTGATTTGGGATTTGTTGTGGTGGAGAAGTATTTGTTGTTAGCTGCGGTGAAATGTTTGTGTTTCAATTATACATGTTCCCAAAATTGATTTTGGATTTTTGAGGTATTTCGACTTTTTGAGATTTATGCAGAATTTATTCTATATATGGAAATAAAAAAAGTATCCAGTTATGTGTATCTTCAATCAAAGAATAAATCTGGGTGGTCAAAAAATTTCGGGTTTTAAGTAAAATAATTTCGTCTTCTATGAAAAACTATTTCGACTTTTTTCCCCAAAATAATTTTGCGTGCAAGTATAGTTTCAATGGTATTTTTAAGAGGTAGTGATAAAAAAAAATTTTTTTACAAGATCTAGGTAGGGAATCAACTATCTAAAAGTCACTCTTTGTGTTTTAGGTGGTTGGTCAGACGTTTAGCTAGTAAATAGCTATAGTTAATCTTTATTATTTCATATGTATGTTAGTTTGCTTTTATATTAATATTGATTTTTAATAAAGAAGAGACTTCACTTATCAAAAAAAAAAATTTTAATATATTGTTTTAAAATAGCTATAATTTGATCAATTTTAACGTTACAAATAAAAAACTTTTTTTCTTTTCCGGTTACAAAAATCGAAAATAAAAAAAAAAATTTAAAAAAGGTTCGGTACCATAAAAACGTTAACGACGTCGTATAAGGAAGGCCAAGACTTAAGTATTTAATACCACTCTTTCTGAGGCAAGGGGCTCTGCTGAACGAGATTGAGTTGGGGCCTAATATCTACTATTAAATACTTTTGCGACAGTTTTTCTCTAAAAACGGTTCTTTCGTCCTGGAAAGAAACACTAACAAAGAAGGCTTCGGGTAACTACCACAACAATGTGAACGTAGTGAGAAAGTGCGACTTTGCGAGTGGCAAAAACTTGGGACACTTTCACTCAAACGACACAGTACAAAAAATTCACAAAAAATATTTTCTTCTGTCTTTTAATTGGAACTTTATTTTTCATTTTATTTTGTGTTCTCTTTTTCTTTCTTTAATGTTTGGGAAGCTAGCAACTTGTTTTATATTCTTTAAAAACAACGCAAAAATATTTAAAAATATTTCCTTTGTCTCTTTTATGGTTTTTCACTTTCACTTTATTTTAATTTTCTTGGTCTCTTTTTTGGTTTTTGTGAGGAATTTTCAAATATTGGTTTAACCCTGTTTTTGGTCACGTGAGGGAATTCGTTACACTTCAAATGTAAACAAATTAAATTAGATGCGACAATAAAAGGTAAAATTGGTTACATGTGAGAACATTACATGACGGATGTAAACAAACTAAATAGGAATCATTAAGGGATTAATAGTCACATGATAAGATCTTTATACATTTGGAAATTTTTTATATCGGAGATTATTGTAATAATTTCATTTTCAAAGGTTATTGAAGGTTATTGGACCAATAACTTTTGCAAATATTACGTTTATTATGATAAAATGAAGGTTATTGAAGGTTATCAATATCAATAACCTCTGGAATATTACGTTTTATTAATAAAAATGAAGGTTTTCGGTACCAATAACCTTCGTAAATATTACGTTTATGTTGGAGGTATTCGAAGGTTATCGGAGTGAAGGACTTCGAAGGCTTACATTTAAAAAAATTTACTGATGTAACAACAATTTTGGCCAGGGGAGAAATAGTCAACACGTGACACTCAGGTGCTTTTTCGCCAATAGAATCATTTAAATATGCTTGGTCACTTACTTTGATCTATAGCATTACTCAATGATGGGTATCTATACGTGAGAAGTTAAACAGCAAATAGCAGAACATTCGACTTCAGCAATATGGAATATACTTTCTTCCCTGGGGCCTAGATGACAATAAGGTTATGGGACACTAGTTTTCGACCAGAAAAAACATCAACACGTAACATCGAGTGAATTTTTCGCCAATGGAAGTATTTAGGTATGATTGGTCACTGACTCTAATCTATAGTAGTTATTTGTTGAAGGGTATCTATACGTGAAGAGTTAAACAGCAAATATCAGAATGTCAGTTATCGGTCACATAGAAGCAGTTTTTTCTGGAAGAGTCAACAGTCTTTAAAAGATGCAGAAATACTTTTATAAATCACAAGGTTAGATCGTGAAAAACTAGCTTCAGACATAACGAATCCAAGTGGGAGAACTTAGGTTCAACAAGTCAATTACCAATGGCTCTTTGTTCAGGACTGATCCTTCGTTCGGTGAAAATCATGGCCAGAGGCTCACTGAGTACCGTGATAACGCTAGAGATTTATAAAGGTATATGGGTGGAAAGTTGTTCCTTAAGGTAAGGGTGGAAGGCTCAATTGATATGAAGGCTAGCTCAATAATTGCGCCTTTGGCTAATTAATTTTGCGCCAGCTAAATTCTGGCTAAATTCTGGCTCAAAGGCTAATTAAATTGCGCCGGCTAAATTCTGGCTCAAAGGCTAATTAATTTTTTTCTGGCTAAATTCAGGCGCAATTTCTGATTGGCTGGCGCAATTTTGGTCACGTGACAAAAGGTTGATCAGATAAAATTATTAATTAATTTTACCGATATTAACATTTTAATATATTGTTTTAAAATAGCTATAATTTGGTCAATTTTAATGTTACAGAAATGAAATATATATTGTCAAGCTCAAAAGCTGAACAAGGGTCTGAAGGATAAAAATAAATAAATAATAAAACTAAATCAAATAAACAACTAACTGTTCGCTACGTGAAATTCTATAAATATCAATTCACTACGACACAGAAAGTTAAACAAAAGAAATATATATACAGTGAGTTCTTTGTAGTGAGGGATAGTTTTAACACACCAAGTTAGTTTGTGACTTAGCAAGGCGTGGAGTTTAATTAATAATTTATTTACCAATAATCAATAAGTTATTTGGTATAAGTTATAATTTCACAAAGAAATGATATATGGGATAAATATAAGTTTATTATTATAAATTATAAGAAATAAATTAATGATTACAAGATTTATTAATTTTTAAAGGCAAATTAATAAGGATAAAAGATTAATTAAATTCAAAACTATTCTAAGAAGATTAAAACTTAAGAGAATTGGAACTTCTTCTTTAAACCTAGGGCAAATTCTCTTCATATTTATATCCTNTTGTCAAGCTCAAAAGCTGAACAAGGGTCTGAAGGATAAAAATAAATAAATAATAAAACTAAATCAAATAAACAACTAACTGTTCGCTACGTGAAATTCTATAAATATCAATTCACTACGACACAGAAAGTTAAACAAAAGAAATATATATACAGTGAGTTCTTTGTAGTGAGGGATAGTTTTAACACACCAAGTTAGTTTGTGACTTAGCAAGGCGTGGAGTTTAATTAATAATTTATTTACCAATAATCAATAAGTTATTTGGTATAAGTTATAATTTCACAAAGAAATGATATATGGGATAAATATAAGTTTATTATTATAAATTATAAGAAATAAATTAATGATTACAAGATTTATTAATTTTTAAAGGCAAATTAATAAGGATAAAAGATTAATTAAATTCAAAACTATTCTAAGAAGATTAAAACTTAAGAGAATTGGAACTTCTTCTTTAAACCTAGGGCAAATTCTCTTCATATTTATATCCTTTTGCCCTCCTAATTATCTTGGTAGATCAATTTTAGGTTCGTATAACATTTGATTTTATCCTAGTAACAGGTGATCGTACCAGGTTAGTCACCTAGGTTAGTCACCTAGGTGAGTCACCTAGATGATTTACCTTGCACATTAATTCGTATTACATTTTGAGTAAATAAATAATAAACTATAGATAAATAAATATAAATAATAAATAATAGATAAAAATACAAATATAAATAAATAAATATAATATAAATGAATATAATAAATATATAAATAAATTAATTGTAACTGTTTTTGGCGTCACAATATCATCTTGTAGCTAAGAACCAGATCTTTCGATCTGGCATAGAAATATTATAGTAGAAAATCGCTCCTAGTTACGTAAAATTGATTTGAAATTAAAGCTAAAATTAATTATTTTTAAAAATTTTAAAATAATTATTTAATAAATTTTATAATTGCGCCAGCCAATTAGAATTGCGCCATTATTTAGCCTTTGTGCCAGAATTTAGCCATTGCGCCTGATTGCGCCGTGGCTAAATTCCAGGCTCAATTGGCTAAATTAAATCTGGCTAAATTCCTGGCTCAATTTGTATTGCGCCTACCATCCCTACCTTAAGGAGTTATAGAAGAGAAGCAGTTAAATTTATTTTAAGAGATATAGGATGAATAGATGATAAGTTATTAAGGTGTAGAAGGGATTTTTTATTGGGAAATTTTCATGACTACCTTATATGAGTGATAAGGGAGGAGATTAGGTATGTGAGCTAAGGACCTAACTATTTTCGCCAAAACCTTGAGATAAGTGATAAGGGAGCAGTTTTTTAATGTGAGCTAATGCAAAAGACGCATGTGACTTGGTACCTCAGTTTCCCTTTTTTATTCGGTGTATAGTAGGGTCATGGTTTCATGGCCTTTTTTATAATATTGGCAAATGTGGGGTTTTTCCTCTTCGGGCTAGTACTATACGTGTTGCCCAAATCCCAAATAATTTGGGATTTGGGACACCAAAATGCACAAATTACTAGTATTTGGAATTTGGAATTTGGGATTTCGGCAAAAAATACTAATTGTAATTTGGGATTTGGGATTTGGGATTTTGGCATTTAGGATTTCGGCATTTGGATTTTGAATTTGGATGGCAGGTATAGCTAGTACTAGCTCATAGCACAGTCAGGCGGTAAATTGATCTTAAAATTTATTTTAATGTATTAGTCTTAGTTAGTCTGTTGATTTTGTAAATTATCCTCGCAATTGGCAAGTTACTTGTAATTTGTTGATTTTTGATAATAAAAAACTCAGATACGATTATGTTAGCCAACTTAAAAAAAAAAATTTTAATGTTACAACAATAAAAAAACTCTTTTTCTCCTTTCGTCAAATTTTTGAAAATCTGCAGTCGTAAAATTAATGTATTTTTTTTCATGTTAAGAATAGCGGAGGTTACGAGTCCAAACCGGATAAGCTATTTTGTCGTTGAACATCTGAAATAAAATACATGAAGTCTTGTCTATGGGTTTGGTTCTGGTTCCTCTGGTAAAAAGCGTAGACAACGAACTTTACTTTCTTTCTGAAGATACTTTGAAGGTATAGAAGCTTATGGACGAATGAAATAGAACAGTTAAATGTCCTAGTAGATTTTGGAAGGGTTGATAGTTCTGTAGAGTACGAACGCTAGAAACAGAGGGTTCCGCTTGGGCTGAAAAATTTTTTCGTTAGAAAAAACTGGATCTGCGCTACAAATTTTTTTCGTTTTCATGTCAATAACTTTTTGAAGGAAATGTCAAATATTGGTTTGATCCTGATTGTCGATCATGTCGATCAGGTGTAACGCACTGATGAAAATTTTTGGTGGAACAGAGGGTACGAAGGTAATAAATGGCAGGTGACTTATACCTACCGCCCAAATTCAAAATCCAAATACCGAAATCTCAAATGCTGAAATCCCAAATTCCAAATCCCAAATTTCAAATCCCAAATTATAATTAGTATCTTTTGTCGAAATCTCAAATCCCAAATCCCAAATACTAGTAATTTGTGCATTTTGGCGTCCCAAATCCCAAATTATTTGGGATTTGAGCAACACGTATAAGGTGACTTGGGGGTATGGTGATACTTAGGGAATAATCGACAGTAACGATGAATGATGTAATGTTTGGGCTTGTTGGGACAGGTGTGTAATTTAAAAGGGGTCGGGTCGGGTTGAAAGGTCGGTGGTTTGAAGTTGATAGGTGGTTCGTTGAGAAATGTGTTAGAGGGTTAGTTGTTGTTTGGCGGGTTGTACGTTTAGTTGTTTTTATTTTTTAGGGGATATAGCATCAGGAAACTTTTCGAGATGTAAATTTACAGAAAATTTACATTTAAAAAAATCAATTTTTTTGACTTTGATCACTATTTATAAGACAGGGAGTGATTTTTTACTAAAATATTCTTATGACAGATCGAAAGATCTGGTTCTTAACTACAAGATAATATATGTTTTATTTCTGTAATATTAATATTCGTGAAGATATTCACATTTAAAGTTTCACATCTGTGAAAAAATTTCCGCGTAAATTTTTCGAAAATTTCTGTAATTCTGCCAGAAATTTACGTGACGTTATAGAAATTTCCGGCAGAATTACGGAAATTTTCGAAAAATTTACATGGAAATTTTTTCATAGATGTGAAACTTTAAATGTGAATATCTTCGTGAATATTGATGTTACAGAAATAAAACATATATCATCTTGTAGCTAAGAACCAGATCTTTCGATCTGTTATAAGAATATCTTAGTAAAAAATCGCTCCCTGTCTTATAAATAGTGATCAAAGTCAAAAAAATTAATTTTTTTAGGCATAAATTTCTGTAGTCATCAGGAAATTTTACGAGACGGAAATTTGCGCAAATTTCTGAAGGTGTTGAAAATTTCCGCAAATTTTTATGCGTTTTTTTATTTTTTTAACTTCGTTCGCGATTTTCGAAGCACAGAGCGATTTTCTACTAAGATATTTCTAAGATAAATAGAACGGCCTTGTTCTTGGCTATAAAATGATATATATTTCATCCTTGTAGCATCGATATTCGCGAAGTTATTCCAGTTTAAAGAAAAAGTGTCTGTGAAAAAATGTGCGAAAATTTTCGGAAAACTTGTGCAAATTTTCGCAAATTTTCGCACGATTTTTTCACAGACGCTTTTCCTTTAAACTGGAATAACTTCGCGAATATCGATGCTACAAGGATGAAATATATATCATTTTGTAGCCAAGAACAAGGCCGTTCTATTTATCTTAGAAATATCTTAGTAGAAAATCACTCTGTGCTTCGAAAATCGCGAACGAAGTTAAAAAAATAAAAAAAACGCATGAAAATTTGCGGAAATTTTCGACACCTTCAGAAATTTGCGCAAATTTCCGCCTCGTAAAATTTCCTGATGTAGGTCCCATAAATTTTCTGTAAATTTACGCCCTGAAAAGTTTTCTGATGTAGGATGGTTAGTAGATGAGTTGTTGAGGGTATACTTGCACGCAAAATCATTTTAGGACCTCAAAATTGGTATTTTGGGGAAAAAAGTCGAAATAGTTTTTTATAAAAGACGAAATTATTTTACTTAAAACCCGAAATTTTTTGAATACCCAAATTTATTCTTTGATTGAAGATACACATAACTGGGTACTTTTTTTACTTCTATATATAGAATAGATTCTGCATAAATTTTAAAAAGTCGAAATATTTCAAAAATCCAAAATCAATTTTGGGAACATGTATAGTTGAGGGGCAAGGATGGGTTTTTATTGGGGATCTGATTTTCTTGGGCGTGCAAGGTCCTCGGGAGTCTTTGATATGGTTACCTTATATGAGCAATAAAGGAGAAGATTAGGTATGGAGCTGATGACCTAACTATTTTCACCAAAGCCTTGAGGTATACCTTATATGAGTAATAAGGGAGCAGTCTTTTGATGTGAGCTGATGCAAAAGACATTTGCGACTAGGTATTTCAGTTCCCTTTTTTTTATCACAAGTAGTTGCACAGGGTGATAGTTCTAAAAAAATAATATTGGCAAGTGTGACATCCTCTTCGAGTTAGTTTGCTAGCTTGTAGCATGATTGGACAATAGAACTGATCTTTTAAATTTAGGTTTGAATGAATTAGTCTTAGCTTTCTTCCCTTTTGTATATTGCCCTCTGATATTATCAGATTACTTATATAATCTGTCATTGGTCAAATGGAAAAAAATAGGACGGTTTTATCATGAATAGGATTCCGATTGATGGCTAAATTTGCTAAGATTTATTAAATATAGGCAGTCGATTTTTTCTGATTTATAAATAGGAATTTCCAATTTATGAATTTTCACAAATAGGATGTCCGATTTATGCATATTTCCGCCATCAATAGGATTCCGATTTTTGTTCATTCGACTAGTGTATAATTTTATTGATAATAAATAAACTATGAAAACAATCACGTTAGTCAAAAAAAAAAAAATTTTAATATTACAGAAATGAAATATATATCATCTTCATATTGGCTAATTATAAAAATTGACTGATAATCTATTATACAAAAATTTTTTTTATTTACCTCTTAATAAAGNCCCTTTTTTTTATCACAAGTAGTTGCACAGGGTGATAGTTCTAAAAAAATAATATTGGCAAGTGTGACATCCTCTTCGAGTTAGTTTGCTAGCTTGTAGCATGATTGGACAATAGAACTGATCTTTTAAATTTAGGTTTGAATGAATTAGTCTTAGCTTTCTTCCCTTTTGTATATTGCCCTCTGATATTATCAGATTACTTATATAATCTGTCATTGGTCAAATGGAAAAAAATAGGACGGTTTTATCATGAATAGGATTCCGATTGATGGCTAAATTTGCTAAGATTTATTAAATATAGGCAGTCGATTTTTTCTGATTTATAAATAGGAATTTCCAATTTATGAATTTTCACAAATAGGATGTCCGATTTATGCATATTTCCGCCATCAATAGGATTCCGATTTTTGTTCATTCGACTAGTGTATAATTTTATTGATAATAAATAAACTATGAAAACAATCACGTTAGTCAAAAAAAAAAAAATTTTAATATTACAGAAATGAAATATATATCATCTTCATATTGGCTAATTATAAAAATTGACTGATAATCTATTATACAAAAATTTTTTTTATTTACCTCTTAATAAAGTTAATAAAACTTATTGATAACAGATTTTGACTACTAAGTAAAGTTGTTCTTTTGGAGTAAAGTAAACAAAATAAAAAAAAAAATAAAATAAAATAACATTATTAAACCTTTTAAGAAAGAAATAAAACAAATTTCCGCAGGGTAAGAGGGTTGGGTTGATGGGTTAGGGTCGGGTTTGATGGATTGACAAGTACATTAGTGTAATTACTATATATGTCGTCAAAACTAATTTGGCCTTGACTCAACTCTTGAAATTTCAATTTTTAATTGTATCTGACTCAATTAATTGCGTCAATCACTAGTAAAAATCAAAATTTGCCTTGACTCAACTCCAATTTTTCTTAATTTTAATTGCGTCTGACTCAATTCAATAGTTTTGATGACATGTATAGTAGTTACTATACTTGCATGCTAAATTATTTTGAGGTCCTGAAATTGCAATTTTAGAAAAAAAAGTTGAAATAGTTTTTCATAGAAGATGAAATTATTTTACTTAAAACCTGAAAATTTTTAACCATCCAGATAAATTCTTTGATTAAAGATATATATAACTAGGTACTTTTTTTACTTTTATATATTATACGTGTTGCCCAAATCCCAAATAATTTGGGATTTGGGACGCCAAAATGCACAAATTACTAGTATTTGAGATTTGGGATTTGGGATTTCGGCAAAAAATACTAATTATAATTTGGGATTTGGGATTTGGGATTTCGGCATTTGGGATTTCGGCATTTGGATTTCGAATTTGGGCGGCAGGTATATTATATATAAAATAGATTCTGCATAAATCTCAAAAAGATGAAATATCTCAAAAATCCAAAATCAATTTTGGGAACATGTATAGTTGAGGNATTTTAATTGCGTCTGACTCAATTCAATAGTTTTGATGACATGTATAGTAGTTACTATACTTGCATGCTAAATTATTTTGAGGTCCTGAAATTGCAATTTTAGAAAAAAAAGTTGAAATAGTTTTTCATAGAAGATGAAATTATTTTACTTAAAACCTGAAAATTTTTAACCATCCAGATAAATTCTTTGATTAAAGATATATATAACTAGGTACTTTTTTTACTTTTATATATTATACGTGTTGCCCAAATCCCAAATAATTTGGGATTTGGGACGCCAAAATGCACAAATTACTAGTATTTGAGATTTGGGATTTGGGATTTCGGCAAAAAATACTAATTATAATTTGGGATTTGGGATTTGGGATTTCGGCATTTGGGATTTCGGCATTTGGATTTCGAATTTGGGCGGCAGGTATATTATATATAAAATAGATTCTGCATAAATCTCAAAAAGATGAAATATCTCAAAAATCCAAAATCAATTTTGGGAACATGTATAGTAGTTACAACTATACATGTCGTCAAAACTATTGAATTGAGTCAGACGCAATTAAAATTTAAAAATTTGGAATTGAGTCATATGAAAAATTGACGCAATTGACGCAATTGACGCAATTATTTTGACACAATTACATAGACGCAACTAAATTTCAGTAGTTGAGTCAATGGCTTTTTACTTTTGACGACATGTATAGTTACAACTATATATATTCTCAAAATTGATTTTAGATTTTTGAGATATTTCGTCTTTTTAAGATTTATGCAAAATCTATTCTAAATATAGAAGTAAAAAAAGTACCTAGTTATATGTATATTTAATTAAGGAATTCATCTTTTATGAAAACTATTTTGATTTTTTTTCTCAAAATTGCAATTTCAGGATTCTGAAATAATTTAGTATGCAAGTATAGTTACAACTATACATGTTGCCCAAATCCCAAATAATTTGGAATTTGGGACATCAAAATGCACAAATTATTAGTATTTAGGATTTGAGATTTCGGCAAAAGATACTAATTATAATTTGAGATTTGGGATTTGGGATTTTGGTATTTGGGATTTTGGCATTTGGATTTTGAATTTGGGTGGCAGGTATAGTTTATATATGTTCCCAAAATTGATTTTGGATTTTTGAGATATTTTGACTTTTTAAGATTTATGCAGAATTTATTTTATATATAGAAGTAAAAAAAGTACCCAGTTATATGTATCTTTAATTAAAGAATTTATCTGGGTGATCAAAAAATTTCAAGTTTTAAGTAAAATAATTTCGTCTTTTATGAAAAACTATTTCAACTTTTTTTTTTAAAATTGCAATTTCGGGGTTCCAAAATAATTTTGCGTGCAAGTATAGTATAGTTACAACTACATTTGGAAATTTTTTATATTGGAGATTATTGTAATAATTTCATTTTCAAAGGTTATTAAAGGTTATCAGATTAATAACCTTTGCAAATATAATATTTGTTATGATAAAATGAAGGTTATTGAAGGTTATTAATATTAATAACTTCCGGAGTATTATGTTTTATTAATAAAAATGAAAGTTTTCGGTACCAATAATCTTCGTAAATATTACGTTTATGTTGAAGGTATTCGAAGATTATTGGAATGAAATACTTCGAAAGCTTACTTTACTGATGTAGTTGTAACTTTTGTAAAATAAACAAAAAAATAAAAATTTATTTTATAATAATAGTGATGAAAAAAACAATAAACAAAATTAATTAAAAAATATTTTTTTTTTATTTTATAATAAATAATAATAAATATATTATAATATTTATGAAACTTTATAAAAAATATTATAATAAATAAAAATAAATATATATGAAATATATAAATTATAGAAATTTATTATATTAAAAATTTACATTAATAATAATATAATAGAAATTTAATATAATATAAATTTCTGAAAATTTATATTTATTAAAATTTACTAATAAATAAATTATTTTTTTTATGAATTTTATTAATTAATTTATAATTATAATATAATTAATATAACATTTATAATTTATATTTTGATATAGAAAAATATTTTATTTATTATATTTTATATAGAATGTGATTTTTTAAAATTACAATATCATATAATAAATAATATAGTAAATAAACTAATAACAGTTATTTGTTGTTTCATTGTATATACTAATAATTAATTTATTGCAGTTAAAATTATTTATTTAACAAGTTAATAATGTCATTAGCAAATTGTACAATTGGTTAATGATACAAAAAATTATAATTTATAAATAAATTAACTTTTTTAAAACTGATATTAATAAATTTTAATAGACATAAATTTTCAGAAATTTATATCATATTATATAGTAAAATCAACCATAGTACAAAATATATAATAACTTAATAACCACAATACTGCAGTAATACAACTGTAGCAACTCTCAAATCACAGTATAAATCAAAATTAAATAACAAAAAATTATAACAGAAATATATTATTTAATAATAATTATAAATATTTAATATAAAAGATAATTTACAATTTTTTTTAGAATGTAAAAATAATTCATTTTATAATTATAATTATTAATATAATAAATAGTTTTGGAACATATATAATTATAGTTATTAACTTATGAAAATTAATGTTTTTATATTTATAAACTTATGGAAACTAATAGTTATAATATTTTACATATTTTCAAAAATATTAATTTTTACAAGTTAACAAGTTATAATATTTTGAAATTTTTAATTTTGTCAAAGATTTTTAAAAACCTTTACAACAAAATATTATGAAATACTATATTTAAAAAATTTCCAAATAATATAAGAACTATATATGTCATCAAAGCTATTGAATTGAATCAATTAAAACAAATTTTGATTTTTACTAATAATTGATACAATTAATTGAGTCAAATATATACATGTCATCAAAACTAATTTGATCTCAACTCAACTCTTAAAATTTCAATTTTTAATTGCGTCTAACTCAACTAATTATATCAATCACTAGTAAAAATCAAAATTTGTCTTGACTTAACTTCAATTTTTCTCAATTTTAATTGCATCTGACTTAATTCAATAATTTTGACAACATGTATAATTAAATGTAATTAAAAATTGAAATTTTAAGAGTTGAATCTAGGTTAAATTAGTTTTGACATGTATAGATTATACATGTTCCCAAAATTGATTTTGGATTTTTGAGGTATTTCGACTTTTTGAGATTTATGCAGAATCTATTCTATATATGGAAATAAAAAAAGTATCCAGTTATGTGTATCTTTAATTAAAGAATAAATCTGGGTGGTCAAAAAATTTCAGGTTTTAAGTAAAATAATTTCGTTTTCTATGAAAAACTATTTCGACTTTTTTCTTCAAAATACCAATTTCGGGGCCCCAAAATGATTTTGCGTGCAAGTATAGTATAGATAAGAACCTCATCAAATTTTTTAGAATTAAGGCATAATTAGTTATATTAAAAATAGTAAAATTAATATTATATAATATTATACCTTATTGATTTTTCTGATATTAATATAACTATAAAAATTATTATCAACAAGCAAATTGAAAATATTTAATATGATAATACCCATATATTATAAACAAGAATTACAATAATAATACAATAACAAAAAAAGTTACTAATTAATAATACAATAGTTAATAGTTAAAAAAATTATTATACATTACATTAGTAATACCTGTTGTAATTCAAAAAAGTGTTGTAATTAATTGCAACATATAGCACAATTCATTTTTCCTTATGACATAATTAGTTGTAACTCTTGCAAATAATTATGACAGGTATCTTTACATTACATTGCCTATTGATAAAAATGTTAATAAATATAATAGATCTAATTTAAACTGGTGAATGCATTCCTAATTTGGTATTAAATAACAATTTTGATCTTTTTTGAAATTTAGTATAATGTTTCATATCATGCATTTTTACCAATTCTTGAATGGGAATAAATATTAATATAGGTACCAAAAAATTAATTAGATAAATATAATGTGGAATCAACTTAAATATAGAAAATGGTCCAGATAATAATGATATAGTGGTAAATATTATTTGCAATAATATACTAAATAGAAAAAAAAAGAGATAAATGAAAAATAATATTATTATAATATTTAAAATAAATATTAAATATAAAAAAATAAATACCTCACTATAAAAGCTAGAATCAAAACTTTATTTCTAAATGGATTAAATTTTCTCAAAGATAAAGTTCGATTTACAAAAGATATGGATATACATACTAAAATAAATTATAAATAAAATAAAATAAATAAAAAATAAATTAAATAAATTAAATAATAAGTAAATTAAATGAATAAGAAATAATTTATATAACTATATAAATTTCATACCTAAATACCATACAAATGCAAATAATGTTAAATTTTGTGCATAAAGAACAATCCATTGTTGCTCATTTGTCCAATGTAACCATCCAAGTTTCCCATATGATCCAAATATTGGTGAATCGGAGTCAGTAATAAAATAATTCAGAAATCTATAATAATAATAATTAATCATTGAAGTTATTGAAATTATTGTAATGAAAATTACTGATAAATAAATTAATTACTTACATAGTAAACATAGTACATGACATTATTATTAACAATGAAAAACGCAATATAAAATAGATTATAAATCTGGGTAAATCACGAAGGTGTTCAATGTTTTTCACTGTAAAATATTGAAAATAATGTGTAAATGGTATAGATAATATGTAAATAATGAGTGAATGATATAAATAAGTAACACAATTACTGTCTATTAAACAAACCTGTCATCGTAGTCATCGTATCCGAAACATGAGGATTAAAGAGAAAAGAAAATGCTAAAATTGGCGATATAACGCAAGTAATCCATAATATATGATATCCAGTAAAGACGGGAGGTAAACAGAGACAATAAGATAATAATATTATTAAGGACATTGATAAATATGTTCCAATCAAAAATGCAATTCCCTAATTATATAAATAAAAATAAAAAAAATTAAATAAAATAAAAATAATAATAATAGTAATAATAAAAATAATAATACTAATAATAATAAACAAACCATCCGTAATCCATTTATTAATCTTCTGGCTTCTCGTATAACATCAGTAAGCGCATATAAACTTGTATCATAATGCATAAATAATCCACATGGTAAAGCAGCAAATGCTGCTCCCAATGCGATTGGAGATTGTCCTCTTACTTCACGATAACTATTCTTTGTCAAAACACGTGTGTGGGTTGGTTCCATAGCAACACTAACATCGGCCTTATTAGTAATTAATAATTGTAATATAATAAATAATAATAATATGATTAATAATTAATTATAATATAATAATATGATTAATAATTAATTATAATATAATAATTAATAATTAAATATCTCAATTTATAACTTACCACCGCAAATGAATAAGTGTTACGACTATTTAAAGCGCTTCCAATACAACAAACCACTTCTCCATATTGTTGAAAGATTTTAATCATTTCTTGAGTTGATTCTGGTGTACACTCAGCAAATAATGAAACATGAAGAGGGATATCATCAACATCTTCTAAATGATTTTTAGTATTATCAATTCCTCGTGGAAGACGAGCCTTTATATCATGAGATTCTAAATATCCATCTCCAAATGAATTTTCATCTCCGGGTGATGATAAAAGTATACAACTATTCCAATCTGTTTCAAGTCCTAGTCTTTCTGCATATGCTGCAGAAAATTATATATTATATACATATATATATATATTTTTAATTGTTAGATATTTGTTGAATATTTGATTGTTAGATTTATTTATAACCAACCTTTGCTTTCCCTTTCGGCTGTTGGAGAAAAATAGACAAAACGTATTCCTGCTCCTTTTAAATCTTCAATAAAATTGCAAACATCCTTATTAACAGACAAATAAATAAATAAGATTTATGTTAATACTTATGTTAATATTTATTTAATTTAATGAAATGAAAATATCTCCTTACTGCTTTTGGTTGATGACAAAGAGTTGCCATTGCCAAAAAAATTTGACCTTGAATAACATCTTGATAAAAATTTTCTTCTTCTTGTGGTGTGTTATTATTTTGGTCAAATGCAAAATCATGAAGATTTGCATCTAACATTCCATTATTTAATCTATGTAATCTAACTGATTGTGATATGGAGAGATCTTCATCATCATTTCCTTCTTGCATTTCAATTTTATCATCAGGTAATACAATATAAATACTACTAGAATCTGATGCAGTGGATGTTAAAAATGGAATTATATTTCCATTCTCAACATTTATTGGACGATATGCATAAGCTATACATTGCATATCATTCACAATAGCATTTGCGTAAAAATCATAAATTTTATTTTCCATCTAAAAATCAAAATAAAATATAATAAAGCATATGTATGTGTAAAATATAAATGATATAAAATAAAATAAAGTGAAATAAAGTATAATAAAGTATAATAAAGTATAATAAAGTATAATAAAAATACAAAAATTCATAATACCTCTTTACTCATGGATTGTAAACCTTGACCATCCCAATAATCAGAACAATTATCAAGTATGATTTCTAAATGACCATCTGATAATAATTGATAACTTCCTACTTCGAGTTCTTCATAAATTGAAGAATCCATACTAGGAACTTCCCATTGATCATTTCTAATACGATCTCTTAAAGAAGGATGAAATGGTGCACTGGTAAAGATTTCTTTTCTTTTAACAAATGGTCGAAGTGCGTCATCCGTAAACCCGATTTCTTTACCCAGGCGACATAAACATGCTAAATACATAATAATATACATAAATTATATAAATCATATAAATTATATAAATTGATAAACAATGGGCGAATATCAAAAAAAGGAAACTGTTAAACATTTTTTATAAGTTTAAATTTTCTTTTTTAGATTTTGCCCAGCCCATGAATTATCAGATATATTCGCCCATATGAAAATTATTATTATTATTATTAGAAGAAGAATTACATTGTCTCGCAGGTTTGATTTTAGCATGAATATTAAAACTTGAATATTTTCGATGTTGATCCGCACGTTTTTTTCCTTGTAATACACCACAATTCGTGTTTAATAACAGATTAAGTCCTAAAGGCTTTAATCGTCTAATAACGATAATAATAATATTAATCATTATTGTTATTATTATTATAATTATTTCATTATAATTATTTTATAATTAAATATACTCACGACAAATGTTGATCCCAATCTTGATCTTCAAACTTTACACGAAAAGCTGTACTTGGATCTTCGGCTACATCAAGGACAGTTATATCTACTTCTTCATTTGGAAATAATATTTGATCAACTGATGCAAATGGCTATTATATTATATAATTATTTTAAAAAATTTGGGTTAGTCTTTACAAAATCTTTCTGAAATATTATAATAATAATAACAATAATAATAAATCAATAAATCAATAAATCAATAAATCAATAAATTAATTAATTAAATTGATTAAATTAATTACAGATGAAATTGTTCCTTCACGATCCAAAGAACAAATCACAGTTGTACTGCCTAACGACTCAAATAAATTAGTAGATCGAACAAGTGATGATCCATCCCGTGGATTACTTAGATATCGAAATTTTTTCCATAATTCCGCTATATATTTTTTTATAAATTTTAATAAATATAGTAAATATAGTAGATACAGTATATTAATAGAGAATTATTTTACCTCTATCAATGTGAACATTTTTTGTAGGTGGAGGTGCTTCGGCATCAAATTCATCAACTTCTTCATCATCTTCATATTCAGTTTTTGATATTTGTAATGCTTCAAATAATACAAGTAATGTGGCGTTCGCAAAACTACGAACTATTAACCAAAGAATTGGAAATACTAATGGAATTAATGGAAGTATGGCATAAATTGGTAAAATAATTAAAATTTCAAATGCTTGATCTATATTATTTCTTTCATCATCATCATTATTATTTAATAAATATCGAAATAGATTAATTAAAATTCCTGTTCCAAGAATTAAAAAAATTAATCTTTGTAAAAAAACTTTTTGTAATATTTCAGCTTGTTTCATGATTATTGTGAGAGGTCGAGTTTGTGTTAAAGCAGCTTTTAAACAATTTGCCCAAGGTGTTTCTAATAAAACAAATTGATATCTTCCTCTATTATTAATACATGATGCTTGATGTGATAATTTTTTAAAAAATGTTGGTTTAAAAACTTGGGTTATTTCCAAGATTTTCGAAGAGGGTGAAGTAGAATCTCTGAATTCTGATAATAATTTCATTTTACAAGGTGCTCTATCACCATATAACATTTCTACTATATCCCCTTCTACTAATAATGGGGTTGGAAAATTACGAACAACCCCATCACGAACAACTTTTGCAAAAGTAAGTGATGGCACAAATGGAATTTTTATTTCCTAAATAAAATTAAATTAATAAATATAAATAAATATAAATAAAGTAAATAAATATAAATAAATAATAAATAAATAATAAATAAATAAAAACAATAAATAAATAAATAAATAAATATAAATAAATAAATAAAAATAAATAAATAAAAATAAATAAATAAATAAAAAATAAATAAGTAAATAAATGAATCAATAAATGGGATAATAATCTAATAAATAGAAATAAATTTACCTGTATGGTATTCATTCCACCTTGTTTTAATTGTTCAACAATATTCTTCGCTCGTTCATGTATTTCAACTGCCACCAATTTTTTTTCTCGCGTATAAAGAAATCCATTAAACACAGCAAGCAAAAAGATTAAAACAGCTTCCACCAATATAGTTGTCAAACGGAATTGATACGGATCACTTTTAATCAAACCGTATATATAAAATGCAATCATTAGAAGGAATGATAATATGGTGAGAATGGTGTCGGGACGAATCAAGAATTCTCTAATGTCTGAATTATTGTTTAATAATTATTATGATTATAATTATTGTTATTATTGTCATTATTATAGTTATTATTATGGTTATTATTATAGTTATTATTATTGTTGTTGTTATTATTATTATTACTATTATTATTATTATTATTATTATTATTATTATTATTATTATTATTATTATTATTATTATTATTATTATTATTATTATTATAGTTATTATTATAATTTGTTAATAAATTATTTATTTTATTTTATTTTATCTTATTTTATCTTCTTTGATAAATTTTTTATAAATTACAAACTTACATTTCCTTGTTAAAGCATGTTTTTTATGTTCAGCTAATATTTTATTGGTTACTGAAACCAATTTTCTAATTAAAAAAATAAAAAATATTAAATTCATAAATAAATTTATAATTAAAATTAATTATGAAATGAAATAATGAAATAATAAAAATTTAACATACTCTAAAGCTTCAACACTTGTTAAACCTCTCTTTGAAGCATTATCTTGAACTACCAAATCACTCGGTAAATTCGAAACTTCCTCGTCATAGGTATAATATCGCATATTACTACCTTTATTTAATTCCAATTCTATCATAAACTCTTCATCTCCTGTTATTTGTTTATTTAAACGTAAGGGAATTGTATCAGAAGAGTTATTAAAATTGGAATCAGATAAAGGTGTGGTAGTAATAGAGAGGTCAACAATTTCGTGGTTGAAAGTTATTTCATTATTATTATTATTATTGTTACTAATGTTATTGTTATAAATGTTATCGTTATTATTGTTTTTATTATTGTTTTCATTTTCTCGGTTTTCTCGGATTTCTTGAGTGTCATTATTATTGTCAAGTGAATAGTTTTCCATTATATCATCGTCGTGAAAATTTTTTTTTGGGAATTGGACAATTTAAGTTTTTTTTTTTGGACAATTTTATCCGTTATTCATATGATTATGTAGATTATGTAACAATAATAATAAATAACAAATAACAACAAACAATAAATATATATGTTTATTTTACTTTATTTTATTTTATGAACAATTTTATTTGAATAACCTTTAATAACATTTCCATCAATATTTCTTTCTTTCTTTTCTTGCACTTTTAATAGTACCAAATGGTAAACTAATTAACATACTTTAATTTCTGTTCCAAATAAATTTAAAATTTTATATCCAAAAGGTTTTAATATGTTTTCATTTTTTCAATAAATGAAAATTATTTTTGATGAAATTTTCTTACGTGAAAGACGAATTGAATGAAAATGTATATTTTAATTGAATCTCATAAATCACTGATTTTAATATACTTGTTTTTCACCAGGTGCCCTGATGATAGCAAGTCATAATGTTTCCACTGAGATGTCATACGTAAAAAGGTATAAAATGCGGAGGCTTGCACAAGTCATGTGAAATCGAAAAAATTTTGATATATTGTTTAGACAACGTAATAATTAGAAAACGAATTGCACGCGCCGGTTCCAAGTTTTGTTATCTGGTAAGAGACTATTCGATAGTAACAATTTAACAATTTAAAAGCTGTATTTTTTTGTAACTCTAATTTGCGACTCCATGGCAGTTAGGGTTTTCTATTATGAATATTGTGGATTAGTGAAGAAAAGGAAATTTAGAATAATTTGTGCTAAGACTTTTCTATTATCTTAATAAAGTTTTTTTATTTTATTTTATGGGTTAGGTGTGTAGTGTTTGCGTGTATGCTGAAGTCTTGTTACCTGTGTCAATGCGTCTTTTATTTTTAAGTTTATTTTTTTAAATATATTATATAATATTCGTCGCGTAATATCGTGTAGTGTTTGACGTGACTTTAATACTCATACATTAAACCTTTATTTTTATATAAGTATAATTATATACTTGGGAAAAGTTCAATAGAAAATAGAAATTATTATTTCAACATCAAAGATCGAAAAGAATATTCAAATTCTCTTTAAAAAGCGACAACACAATACATCATTACTCCTTAAATTCCTTCGTCAATTAATAAAATTATATAAAAAAGTGCATACAAGTGTTGTAAATAAATATATTTAATCTCTTGACAACTTTGATAATGTTCTTTACTAAATAAAATAATAAAAGAATATGATTATTATGGAATTAAGTAATTGATAATTGATATTTCAACCTAATCTTAAGAGTTTAGGAATTCATCAAGAGTAAAGAATATAAATTACATTAAAATATATATATATATATATAAAATATAAAATTATAGTAAGACTAAATTTAAATTAATTAATTAATTATTTATTTATTTATTAATTTATTTATTATCTACTTTCAATACTTTCAATACTTTCAATATCTTCATCTTTATTATTATTATTATTATAATAATTATTATTATTATCGTTATTGTATTTTGATTTTAATTTATTTTTTGAAAGACTAGATTTTTCTAGAATAGAATCCCGATCCCAAGCTTCATCACCAATTTCAATTTTAATCCCATATACAGTATAACCCTCATCATTAGCTTCCGCTTCACCATTAATAATAGAAAATTTAATGTCCGGAAATAAAGATTTAATATATTCTTCAATATCTTTACCAAATAATTCTATAATTTTATATCCATTATATCTAAACGGTTTAAATAATCTTCGAAAACTTCCTTCGGGAGGAAATGTTACAAAAGTTTTTTTACCCGCACTTATGGGAAATTCGGCACCAAAAATATTATGAAAATCATATCTAGCTTCACAAATACCATCTTTTAATGCTTCCACAAATTTATCCAATAATTTAGCATGATATTGATCAGTTGAAATTTCTTGATGTGGTAAAGGAATTTGAAAATATTTTATCTCTTCAATTAATTCCTGATGATTTATTTCCATGAAAGAATTATTTGATCCAGTCATTTCATCTAATAACATAATTTTACCCGTACGATAAAATTCCAAAATATAATGAAATGCTCGACTATTCCTATCAAAGAAATATTCATTACCATTAGTTGGATTAAGTAAAGCCTGATTTCTTTCTTGAAACATTGCACCAAGTAAAGTATCAGGATATGTTGTTAAAGTTGAACGATAAGTTTCGTACTAAAAATTTTTAAAATTAGAATATTATAATAATTAATTAACAAACAATAATTATTATTATTATCCATTATTATTTATTCTCTATTATTATTTATTCTCTATTATTATTTATTCTCTATTATTATTTATTCCCTATTATTATTTATTCCTTATTCCCTATTATTATTTATTCCCTATTATTATTTATTCCCTATTATTATTATCCCTTATTATCTAATCTATTACTATCTATTATACTCGGGGAATTTACCTTAACGCCTCCCACATTTAAAATTACTCTTTCTTCGGAGGAAGTTTTAGGCATTTTCTTTCTATGATCATAAAAAAAGTATCTACACAAAGAACAACCGTGATGAAATGAAAATTGTAACGCTACTCGTTATTCTACTCGTTATTCTACTCGATTCTATTCCAACTGATATTTTGAAATTTTTGAAATTTTTTTGAAATTTTTTGGTGAAAAACCAAAACTTTATATGGACATTCATCGTTGTGCACTAAAATAAAAAAAATGGATGCACGCAGTAATAAAATTTCAGGGGCAAATTCCACGGGGGTTTCCCATACATTTTACAATAACAATTTTTCTCAATTAATATAATTAATATTCTGTGAGATGGATATATATTTTCTTTTTCTGATTGAAAAATTATTGTGACATTCTTATAACATGAGTAAAGAAAGGGTATTTATTTATTTTCTGATTTTGTATTGGTAATAATAGGAAGAATATTCAATATAAGAAATATATAATTAAATAAAAACATATTTACCTTTGTTTCAATTAATTAAATATATCATATATTAGAGTAAAAGAGGATTATTTTTATTATTATTATTATTATTATAAGTAACATTATATTTCTCTAATTATACCATCTATATTCAACTCTTTAATAGTTATTTTTGTAATAATAATGTAATCTACTATATATATTAAAGAGCATTCAAAGAGGTAAATAAGGTTTATAAATCAAAAAGATCATTCCCTTTATTCTCTTTATCATCTTATCAGATAATTTTTTGTTACCATCAATTTGATATTCCTTAAAACTATAATGTAATGTTTTTCTTCTAGAATTTAAAAAGAAAGTTTATTCTGGATTTTAGCTTGCCAAAATTCAATTCCTGTGTAACATTTGGGGTGTAGATTAAAAGATCACATTAATTAAATATTTTTTTTTTAAAAAAAAGAATCTACCTGTTACATTTATTTGACATTTTGTTTGTAGAGTAATTGAAAAAAAAGGCATAAAAGCAAGAAATGATAATAATAAGAGATAAATATCATAAATATCTAATTGTATTGACAATAATGCAAATTGAATATTTGAATTGTTTTTTTGATGAATATAGATGAATTTTGTAGTTTGATGAATATTTGTGAATATAAAAAAGAATATTAATGGATACAAAGTAAATATTAGTGGATTTTAATGAATATAAATGAAAATTTATGAATATTTTGTTCAAATTATCAAATTACCAAATTATTCATAAATATTTACTTAGAAATCTTGTCGAGGTTTCTGCAGTTTTTTTTTTTGTTTTAATAATTTAATAATGATAACGATGAATTTTAGAATAGTGTCACTTTGCATATGTTACACAATTTGTTAGTTGCATCAATGAATTTATTTTTATAAATATTAACTAAATCGATAATTTTATTCTTGTGGTCTGATAACAAATTTTTTTTGTTTCGGTTGGTGTTTAAATATTTTTAGATATTCAAATAATCAACAAAAGAATTTAAAGTTATTTATTTAACTTGATTATTTAAATATTGGTCCTTTTTTAGTCTTTCTATTTGTACAATAGAAAATTGTGAAATGGAAATATATCCCGATCATTATTACGGCGGTGTGCCTGTTTTCAAACCAACCTGGGATCAATTCAAAGATTTCAGAACTTTTGTTACTTCAGTGAAATCCTATGGATATAATTCTGGTATTGTAAAGATAATACCACCAGCAGAATGGTAAGTTATGCTTATTTTTTAATATAGTATTAATAATTTTTTATGGTCAATGTCTTTTATTTTCCTCTCTCTTTTTTTTTATTTTTTTTTATTTCTATCTTATAGGAAAGCAATACTTCCCAAAGATCTTTCTCCTCAATTGAATAAAATCTTGATAAGAAATCCTTGTCAACAAATTATCCAACGAGATACAACCGTTGGTTATTATGTCGTTCGAAATGTCGAAAGTGAACAAACCTTTACAATCAAGGAATGGGCCGAATTATGTGAAACTCCAGAGCATTCCACACCATTCCCAAAATCAAAAACCAATTCAAAATCTTCGGTATCTGATTATTTACCATTAAGAAAAAAGAAAAAACATAACGGAAAGTCAACCAAAAAAAATCCCACCATTGTTAAACGTAACCAAGGTTCCACCAACCAGCAAATTACACCAAAAACATCACAATTAAAGAAAAATAACTTAACCGTTACATTAACTCCTCCCGAAACACCACCAAAAGCTCGTAATCCGGGAACAAATAAAGAAACCAACAAAACATATATTCCTAATCGGCCAAACTATAATAATAATAATAATCCTCCTAGCATTAATAGCGCGTACAAAAATACGAATATTTCATCACAAGGTGTTATTTCATCACAAGATACTACATCTGATGAAAGTGAAATCGAAGAGGAAGAAGTCATTCTTACATCCGATCAGATGGGTGTGATATTTAAACTAATTCAATTCAACTTTTAGTCGTTACGTCATCACCGATGTCAAAATCGACTTAACAACAACCAATCGACTTAATATGCTTTTTACTATTTTATACTATCTTTACCGTTTTTACTATTTTTACAGAATCTGCAGTTGACGCTATGCAATTGGATGACGAAGAATATGAAGAACTCTATGAAAAATTTGATTACCATTCCGTGAACCGACGTCCTTATGACGACGAAAATTATATTAAAGAATTAGCCGCCAATTATTGGAAAACCATAATGTATAACTTTCCTTATTATGGAGCAGATATGGCAGGTAAATTTTTTAAAAAAAAAAAAAAAATTTATATTTTTGAAGAAAATTATTCTTCATTACCTTCATTACCTTTTCCTGATAAAAAATCATTTTTTTAAAAAAAAAAACCTTAAAAAAATAAACAAAATAACAAATAGGAACCTTATTTACCGAAAAAACGACCTCATGGAATGTCAACAGTTTAGATAACTTGCTAAACACGATCGACCCAATTCCCGGAGTTAATGACNTCGTTACGTCATCACCGATGTCAAAATCGACTTAACAACAACCAATCGACTTAATATGCTTTTTACTATTTTATACTATCTTTACCGTTTTTACTATTTTTACAGAATCTGCAGTTGACGCTATGCAATTGGATGACGAAGAATATGAAGAACTCTATGAAAAATTTGATTACCATTCCGTGAACCGACGTCCTTATGACGACGAAAATTATATTAAAGAATTAGCCGCCAATTATTGGAAAACCATAATGTATAACTTTCCTTATTATGGAGCAGATATGGCAGGTAAATTTTTTAAAAAAAAAAAAAAAATTTATATTTTTGAAGAAAATTATTCTTCATTACCTTCATTACCTTTTCCTGATAAAAAATCATTTTTTTAAAAAAAAAAACCTTAAAAAAATAAACAAAATAACAAATAGGAACCTTATTTACCGAAAAAACGACCTCATGGAATGTCAACAGTTTAGATAACTTGCTAAACACGATCGACCCAATTCCCGGAGTTAATGACGCATATTTATATTTTGGCATGTGGAAAGCTTGCTTTCCCTGGCATGTCGAGGTAATATTTAAATTTTAAATTTTTTTTTTTTAAATTATTTTTTTTTCTAATTGTAAAAATAATAATTTATAAAAAATAATAATCATTAAATGTAAAAAATAATAATTATTGAATGATAATAATTTATAAAAAATAATAATTATTATAAAATAATAATAATTAAATAATTATTATAAAATAATAATAATTAAATAATTATTGGACAATAATAATAAAATTAGTAATTTTTTTGAATATAATTTTTGTAAATAATAATAATTATTATTTTTTTTTCCCTTTTTTTTTCAATAAATTTTTTTCATTTTTTCTTCAATAGGATAAAGATCTTTATTCAATAAATTATATCCACTTCGGTGCTCCAAAACATTGGTATGCGATTTCATCAAAAAAAGCAGACCAATTTGAATCACATATGAGAGGTATTATTATATTAATGATTAAACTTTCTATATAAACTTAATTTTTGTTTGTTCTCTTGCATGCTGTGATTTGATGATTGATGTTTTTGATGATGATGATGATGATGATGATGATGCAAATCGTTATTTATAAATTATTGCCAAAAAGAATGTTCTATAAAGAACTAGATTATATATAAAATATATATTTTTTGTTATCTCTCTTTGAGTGGAGAATGAAATTGCTTAATTATGAATTTTTTATGATGGATAAAAATATTTTATGCATATTTATATAAATTAATATATAATTAAATTAATTAATTCAGGTTGGTTCGGAAGCGATTCCAAGAATTGTTCCGAATTTCTGCGCCACAAAGAATTCTTGGCATCCCCTCGAGTCCTCGACCGTGCACCAATTCAATATAATTATGTTATCCAAAGAGAAGGCGAATTCATTATCACATTTCCTCGAGGATATCACGCCGGTTTTAATTTGGGATTTAATTGTGCCGAAAGTGTTAATTTCGCATTTGAAGATTGGATTCCACTTGGAATTGGTGCAAAAACTTGTGCTTGTCGGCCTGATTCAGTTCGAATAGATGTTAAAGCACTTTTTGGACATTTATTGGATCCAAATTTAACATTATCGACCGAAGGAAAAAAATCATCAAAAATGATCACAGATTCATCATCTACTAACAATAATAATAATAATAATAATAACAATGATAATAATGATAATGAAAGTAATAACGATAACAATAATGATAATAATGTTAAAAATATTGCTTCTACAACTGTTAACATCTCCAATAATGCTTCCAACAATACTTCCGACAATAATAATATTCATAACACTCAAAATATTCAAAATACTCAAAATACTCATAATAATAATAATAATAATAATAATAATAATACCAACCACCACCACCACACAACAACAACCAACAATAACAACACCACCGCTATTACAACAGGTTCACGGAAGATGAGTTCTGGAACTTCATCTGAGAAAACAAAGATTAAATTACAATCAAGTTCTATTGGACCTTCATCAAGTTCCACTAAAATTGTATTAAATGCTAAAAAAAGAAAACTCAAGATCAATTCGAAAAAAATTGGTAAGAATTTTTAATTAGATCTGCGAAATGATTAATTTATAAGCAATTGTTGGGCACGTGATGCATAACTCGACCAATTATTGATAATTATCAATAATTAATAATTATATAATTTATTTCTTATTAATTTCTTTCTTATTATTAACTCATTAATTAATTATTAATTCATTAATTATTAATTACATAATTTATTATTAATTTATTATGAAGTTATAAAAAAACCAAAATCTATTATGGAAATACAGGTAAATATTTAAATAATTATTTTATTCTCAAAATAACATTAATAATAATAATATATATTTAAAATATATAAATACATATTAATACATAAATATATATATATATAAATATATATTTTATAGTGCTATCTATGTCCTAATAAATATTCATATGAAGAAGAGACATATGAAGGAGGTGAATTTGAATTAATTTCTAAAGATGATGGCACAAAATATGCTCATGGGTAAATATTTATTTATTATCACATGTATATAATTTGATTTCATTAATTTGCATATCATCTATTATTAATTTAATAATATTATTAATTAAATATTAAGTGAATAATAATAATATTATTAATTAATTAAATCTTGTTGTTACTTTTAATTAATTAATTTAGTCTTTGTGCCATGTTTGTTCCTGAAACTTGGATTGCCAGTTCAGATGGATCAGTAAATGATTGTAAAATTATAGAAACTGAACCAATACCTAGATATAGATTTGAAACCGTAAGTTTTTTTTTTTATTTTTCCATTTACTAATAATTATTATATAGGTAATTATAATATTTTATATTTTATATTTTAATATATTTGATAATAGGAATGTCAAATTTGTCATACTAAAAAGGGGGCATGTGTAAAATGTCAAGAAGAAGGTTGCATAAAGGTATATTTATATAACTATTTATTTGCACATATATGCAATTTATTTTATACATTAATTTATTTATTTTTATTATTTATTTATTTATTTATATGATTATTTCATCTAGAGTTTTCACGTTTCATGTGGTGATTTGGATGGCAACCAATTAAAAGGAATTGATATTCAAGGAAAAATCTATTATGTAATTCATTGTAAATCTCACACAAAGGTAATGAATTAATATTTTGTCACAATTCTTATTTTTTTTTTCTTTTTTAATTTATAAATTATACTTTTTATAGGATCACGCTTCTATAATGAAAATGTTAGGAATGAAAGAGATTAGAAAGGAAAATAGTCTGAGTACTAATAGTACCATGAAAGAAGATTCTATGGAATTTATATAAGTTTATTTTTATTATTATTATTTTTATTATTATTATTTTATTGCGCACATACATTTTATGTTGTTGCTATTGTTTATTAACGCACGAAGAAATTATATATACAAATTTAAAAATTCACCACCATTATTACTATTATTACTATTACTATTATTTCTTTCTTTCTTCTTCTCCCCTACTTTATTTTCCTACTCCTATCAATCTTCCTTTTAGACAAATCTCTATTATTTCTTTCTTGTTTCATATTTCTTGTTTGATTTTTTTTTTTATTTCATATTTGAATTTGTTGAATGTGATGATTTTTTAGGAGTTGTCAAATATTTTCTTTTTTTTTTTTTTNATAAATTATACTTTTTATAGGATCACGCTTCTATAATGAAAATGTTAGGAATGAAAGAGATTAGAAAGGAAAATAGTCTGAGTACTAATAGTACCATGAAAGAAGATTCTATGGAATTTATATAAGTTTATTTTTATTATTATTATTTTTATTATTATTATTTTATTGCGCACATACATTTTATGTTGTTGCTATTGTTTATTAACGCACGAAGAAATTATATATACAAATTTAAAAATTCACCACCATTATTACTATTATTACTATTACTATTATTTCTTTCTTTCTTCTTCTCCCCTACTTTATTTTCCTACTCCTATCAATCTTCCTTTTAGACAAATCTCTATTATTTCTTTCTTGTTTCATATTTCTTGTTTGATTTTTTTTTTTATTTCATATTTGAATTTGTTGAATGTGATGATTTTTTAGGAGTTGTCAAATATTTTCTTTTTTTTTTTTTTATTTAAAAAATTCCTTCTTTTTATTCTCCCTCTCTCCCTCTCTCCGCCTCTCTTCCCCTCTCTCCACCCTCTCTCTTTTTTATTATTATTTGTTTATATATTTGATTGCTTTTTTTTTGAATGATAAAGATAAAGAGATGATACGATATGATAACAATAAAGAAAATCATAAAGGTGACGATAAGATGAATGATTAAATTCTTAAATTGATAAAAGTTAAATGATTTTCAATGAGTAAATCCCTCTTTTTTATATTTATGTATTTATAATATTGAAATTACTCTTAATTAATATTAATATCAATTGATCATAATAATAATTATTATGATTATTATTGCTCTAGAAAAAGATTATATTATTATTTTTATTACTATATAATATTTAATAACAAAGACACCTTAGATATAAAAAATGCATATATGTATATTTCATACAAGAATCATTAAAAAAGATTAAAAGAACATAAGAATAATAAGCCCAAACATGATTTTATTAGCTCCAAATTTAAAAGATTTAACTCTAAATAATTATTAATAAAACAATTAATAAACAATTAATAAACAATTAATAAATAATTAATAAATAATTAATAAAAGTAATTAAAGTAATTAATAAATAATTAATAATTAATTAATAAATGATTAATAAAATAATTAATATTTAACTTACCCAGATGCAACAACAGTAGAAGAAGCAGTTTGATTAGTATTCTGAATAGTTGTTGTATAAGTATCGACAGGTTTATTATTATTTCCTAATCCTGGTGATGGTGATGGTGATGGTAATGATGTTGTATTATTATTATTCTTATCATATTATTGTTGCTTTCATTATTAACAGGTTTTCCTTTAACAATTTGAAAATCTCCTGAAAATTTATCACCACTACCATCATTAATAGCTAAAATATAAGAATCAGGAGAAACATTAACTTTCCATTGAAATTTACGAGCCGATAAATCAAGTGTATCATTAATAATTGTTGATTCTCCCGTATTTTTATTTTGGATGCGTAAAGAACCAAGAAGGGTTGGACTAGATCCTGTAATATCCCAACTAATTTGAATATTTGCTCCTGTTGCAATATTACCGATTGGTGTATTAATGGTGATATCTATGAATTATTTCATATTGTTTCATGTTAGCGTTTGATTGTTGGTGGGTTGTGTTTAAAAATGTAGCTAAGATAATAGTTACCTGATTTAACAAATATGATGAACAAAAACATTACTACAAAACAAGTCTTTATAACATTATTAAATCCTGCCATCGCGACAATTTTTCACTTTCTTTATGATTTTCTGTATTTCTTTATTTCTTTTTCTCGATGAACTATTGAATTGGGGTTTTACAGTGAATGAATTTAATTCTTTTTTTTAAGGTCTCTCTTAAAGTTTTTCTCAAGGTTATATGTAATGAATGATATCTTTCTTCCGCATCATTAATAGATAAATTTATAAGACAAATAAATAGTCTTTATAGGATACATCGCATTTGTATAATATTTACTTTTCATATTAAACTTTGAATCAAATTTCATGATTAATTTTTTTTCTGTTGGATCAAAACTAAATCAAACTATTTTATCTACTTAATTATTTTAACTTTATTTATTATACTTTAACTCTTTATTTTAACTATTAAATACTTTATTTTAACTATCTACTACTTTATTTAACTATCTAAACCTTAAAATTTTAATTTATTTAAACAATTTTTTATATATCAACATTTTTTTACGTTGAGCCAATATTTATAACTTACCTAAATTAGATAATTTTATAATTCAAAATTCAAAAAAAAGTAATGATTATCAATTACATAATTACCCAATGTAATTAATTTATTAACTTTTTTGGATAAATAATATAATTACATAAAATTATATAATTATGTTATAACAATTATAATAAATAAATTGTATTTGGATCAAATTAAAAGAAAGAGAGTAATGTAAAAGAATAGTGTCAAAAAAAAAATAAAAAAATAAAAGAAAAGATGATGTAAAGAATAATGCAAAAAAGAATGTTTATTCATATTCTACATTTTGGGTAAAGATGCATGTTAACGAATATCAATTGAAAAACAGCAGCAAGTTGATTGAAAAAAGAAGTTTACTATATAAACAAACGTCGCCTGCAGGATTCGAACCTGCGCTCCCAAAGGGAAATGGCTTAGCAGGCCACCGCGTTAACCACTCCGCCAAAGCGACAAATTTTATTTATTTGTGTATTTAAATAATTTATATGATTCAAATAACTAAATAAATGACAATCTATAAATAATTTATAATATTTATAATAATAATAATAATAATAATAATAATAATAATAATAGTAAATGTAACTAAAATTTAAGAAGTTTCATTTACTAAATGAAAGTTGGCATAATTAAGGTTTTTGCGTCTCCGATAGTTGCCAATTATAATGGTTTAAATGAAATGTATAGTTTAAATGAAAATATATATAGTTTAAATGAAATGTATAGTTTAAATGAAAATATATATAGTTTAAATGAAAATATATAATTTAAATGTAAATATATAGTTATTTTAATATTCACCTGGTGAGTTTAAATTATCAATAAATGCACAAGCAGCTTTAAACCACCTCTAATAACAAAACGTACTGAACATCCAAAATCATTTTGCATATATTTTTAGCCATTTCGTAATATTCATTCGATTCTAATCCGTATATGGAACCCAAGAAACAAAATCTGTTAAACTTAGTAACCATTTTGCTAATAATAAAGAATTTTTAGCTTGACTTTTAACTCTTAATGATAAAGTTTCAAATACTTTGTATTAATAATAAAAATTCCCCCCAAATGGATTTTGACACGTAAACTTTTTGGCTTTACATTTCATAATAAAGTCCATGATAGTAAGGACATGGTTCGGTAAATGCTGGAAACTTACCAAGGAAAATTACTACCATATATTATTATTCCTCCTATCCTATTTAGTAGCACTATGAATATCAATATCTACTCCATATTTAATAAGATATTTAACAATCGGAGTAAACTTAAATTAAATGAGAAATTATAGATAGTATAGAAAGATTAAATGATATTGTAAATAAATAATTAATTGTTACCTTAAATTGAATACGAGTTCCTACTATAGAGACAAAATAAATAAAAGAGATAAGAGAGATGAGAGAGATAAGTAGGTAAATTATATTAACACCTACTTCACAAATTGTACCAATTGCCCCTGCAATCCGTACTCGCAATTCCACTTTTGATATCATATATTAAAATACATCTCTAGTTATAATTAAATTAAAAATGATTAAATTATTATGATTCCTTACTTAATATTTGTTAAATTACCAGTATATATAATAATTATGACAATTATTAAGATAATTAAATAAAGAAATCATAATTTGAATAACAAATACTGATTCTTCAAAATTAAAGCATTCTATCAACATGATGTCCCATTTTAAGTTAAAAAAAGTATAAATAGATACAGCGCTTACTCTAATAAATGGATCAGGTCCTGCATGAAGTTGAAATATTTCGAATTGATGTTTTGGTATTTCTTCTTGATGATTAATTTGTAAAATGATAATTAATTGAATTTAATAATTATCAATAATAAAATTTACATCTATTATATCAATTCCTAAAATAGACAATTTCCATTGTTATTATCGTTATTTATTGTTTGTATAATTAATTAAAATAATTAAAATGCTTACCAAAATAATAGATAAAACCTTAATTTAGAAGGTATATGATTTGCACATATTACTGTACCCAAACGTTAATAGTTAATTTTTCATCTTTGCTTTTTTCATGAATTTTGTAAAATTATGTTTATTAAATCAAAAAAAAATTCTTTTTGACTGTAACAGCGATGAAGTTGTCAATTAAATCAAATTAAATTTATTATATTAGTTGAGTATCGAGAATAAAATTTATACCCTGAACATTAGATTAAAATAAAAGGAAATTAAATTTTATATCTGAACTTATGCCTTTTATATGTCGTGAATCCATTATTAATAATATAACTTAATTTTATTTGTATTTTGGCAAAAAGATCTTCTGTTTAACCTTATGAGATCTGCGCAATCGTAAAGAAAAAAATTCCGAATAATGTCATACATTTTATTATTATGGAAAAAATTCATTTTAATTTGAAAATTTTCGAAGGAATGATATTTTTTATAGGATTTTCGGTATTATTTTTCTTTCTTATCGTTAATTCTTTATTTCTTGTAAAAAAAATGAAATTATATATTGGATTACGCCACGATGCAAGATGGAATATGTTCCCGTGAGTCAAAGAAAAAAAGATATATCAATTTTCTAACCTCCCAACCAAGTCACGCGTTTTTTGTTGACTCAAGATTATAATATTCGGAAAGTCGAGGAAACTTAACTTATTGTGGCTTAAGTGGTAGTAAATTGGTTATATATACAGATATAAAGTATATCGATGATTATAGTAATTAACTTTGAATTTCCCTCCAAAAAAAAAATTTTTTTTTTTTATATTTAAGCCACAAAATTTTTTTTTTGAAACTAGAATTCAACAGGTAAATTTGTTTGCTCTCATGTTGTTTTCGCATAACCCAAACTAATAACCAATAATTTATGGTTTCATAGAATAATTACTTTAAATGGATTTCTTATTTTACCAACAAATATTCCCTCTTTCTGCTCCTTCTGGCTACAGTCGTGGTGTGACGTCGTGTGTGATGAAAATTTCGAATACCTAAGTTTGAAGTATTTCCGTATATGCACATTACAACTAATCTAACTAATCTAGCTATCTTTTCTTATAAGATCAATCAATCAGTGTTTGATGGATAATATTCTGCAAAGTCAAAAAAAAAAAATTTAAACAAGCATTTTATGCAGTACCAATTTCTTTAGGGTATATTCTTCTATGTTGTAACATTTTTGTACAGTTAATTACAATAAGAATATACAATAAATTAAGGTTCATCACAAGTAAGATCAAGAAGATAAATTTGCCAAAAATAATTGTGAAGATTGATTTACAACAATGTTAACCTGTTTGTTGTAACAAATAATAATCAGCCATATATATTGTATTTATGCCCTTTTGTTAAAAATATCCTCTTGCATCTTTATTTTATTTTTTTTCATTTCGGGCTGTTCGATTGGTTACTCTTAATGATTCTAACAATGTTAGTTAAACTCATTTTGGACAAAAAAATTTTTTTTTAATAATAACGATGGTGATAAAAGCGTGAATTCAGAATGATTTTTTTTTTTTAAATTCGAAATACCTGTTTTACAAATGTTTAAATGTCTACAAATGTATGACAAATTTACTTTGTATAAATTCATTATCCTTGACAGGATTAATTCAAGTATTATTCAAAATTTTACATAATATTTCAACAATAAACCCAAAAAATAATTAAATCGCGCATTTTCGTAGCACATTCATAACGTCGATATAAAGAAGGATTTGCAAAAAAAAATTCGAAACACACCAACCTTCAAAAAGAATAATTGAGAAATTAAAAACTTTTTTATTTTTATTTTTTTAATTAATACTTTTTTTTTTGTTATATAATACTTTTAGAAATAATGTCACTTCATTCTTCCTTACAAGTTTGACTTAATTTGACTTAATTTGTGGATTGATTTCTTTTATGATATTATGATAAATGAATTTTTTTTTTATGATTTTGAATATAATAATTATAATAATTCTTTTTTTGTCAACTCGCGGAATTAATTATCCAGATTAAGAAATGGATGAAACCACGTGACAGTAATGAAATGTATGTACAATGAATTATTGTCGTACCAAATAATATGATGATTTTTTGATTTTTTGATTTTTTGGTGATTTTGGTAATTTTAGATAATTTTAGATAATTTTAGTAATCTGATGCACTACTCCAATCGCATTCACTCAAGTCATCTTCAATAACCTTAAGCATATAAATCTTTTTGGTGGAAGAAGTTTTCTCTTTGTTGTCAATTCCTTCGATATCAATTTCTTCTTCACTTTCACTCCCACTGTATTCTTCTTCCACTCCTTCCTCCTCCATTTCTTCTGCTTCACTGCTATCATTTATTTCATATATTTCTTTATTTGTCTTCTTTTTTTCTTCATCTGTCATTTTTGTATCACTTTCTTTTTCATTTTTCCCCATTTCATTATATTCATTATTTACATTATTTTTTTCCTTAATTGCCGGGAAGAAGACAGCGTTATCTGTAAATAAAAATAAATAAATAAATTATTTGATAAATAACTATAATAATAATAATAATAATAATAATAATAATAATAATAATAATAATAACAACAACAACAACAACAACAACAACAACAACAACAATAATAATAATAATAATAATAACAATTATAATGAAATAGTTTTTATATTTTTACTTACACCAATGAACATAAGCTTCCAGTTGAGTTTGAAAACTGTCAAAATTAAGATCAATGATGCCAATCCAGAAATCAAATTGTGGTTTTCCCAGCCACCAGTCTAATATTAGACTGATTTGGGAAAGTTGTGAGAAAAGTATTGGATCATAAACTAAACTTTCACTATAATGTTGAGAAGGATGCCTGTATTCCCAAGGTTGTCGCCATATTGGTGTTAAAAACATTTGATTTTTTTTTGACCATAAATCATTAATAGTATGAACATAAGCTGAAAGTGCTGTGAAATCAAATATTCCTTTAGCGTAAGGTCCAGGAAGGTCAATCAATTTATCGATGATCTTGCCGATCTGTAATAATTTTGGCTCTAAACATGTTAACACTGGAATATCATCAGTAGTGAATTGAAGGTCTCTTAATTGGTCAAAGGTTTGTAATAAACTATAATAAGGATGGTTTTCATCTCGGATATCTTCTGCACGAAATTCATCAGGTAAATATTTTAACTTCCAACGTCGGTGAGGTAAGTCGGCAATAGTCCAGGCTTGATGTGACATACTCGACCAGTTTAAAAATAAATCACTAAACATTAAATTTGATGATAGTACACCCGACCTTTCTTCACCATCCCATATAGGTTCAGACATGAATATTATTTTTTTAGGGGGAAAAGGGGGTGGTATTTAAATTTTTCGTAAAAGAAAAATTAATTTCTGCAAGTAGAGTCAAAAATCTTAAAATTTATATTTGACACAAAAATTTAGTTACACAATCAGAGAGAAAAAAGCCCCCAAGCCTTAAAAAATTGAGGTTATGCCATGTGGGGCATTACTGCATTGTGATCTGTGAAACGAGATAAGCATTTTGGTTCGTCTTATGTAATCATCACATTTCTCTACTCCAATTTGGAGCCATTTTTATTGTTGTTATATTATTGTTGACAACTCTCTGTAGCCTTTTTAATGACAGATTTCGTTATGACAACATTAATGATAATTTTCGTTATACCAATTTTCGTTGACATTTATAATTTTCGTTGACTATATATATATATTTTTTTTTAATTAATTAATTAATTAATTAATTAAAATTAATGGATACACTTTTCGGTGAAGTTTTTTAATCGGTAATAGTTATTTTTATAACAAGCCGTTCTAATTAGTGTCTTCCAATAATCTAAATAACTTAAAGACAACAACGACAAAAACAATAAAGTTATACCGTACCGATACTCCAACAAGATCATCGGCCAAATTATTTATTTTAAACACAAAATCATTGGTTAACCTTAATCAAGCATGAAGATTTATTTATAAAACTCCAAATTTAATCATTTCACACTCATTTTCAATCAATCCTACAGATTTGTTTGTATGCCCCCACGAAACATAAAAAAGAAACAACTGAATATGAAGCTATCACATGATCTCACACGCAGAACTTATTTAAGGCTTAGTCGGAGAATAAAAACGGTTTTTGCAGGCAAAGCCCGATTCTGGCTCGAATGATATTAAATATGATTATTGGCGTTTTTTAAATATTATACTTTTAACTTTATTTTTTTTTAATTTCAAATTTTTAAATTTAATAAAAATCTGCATCTGGTATTCGATGATTTTTTTATATTTACTAATTTTGAATTCAAAAAAAGAACGAATCTAGTTACATGCTTCCGAATACCAACATTAATATTTTACATCAATTAATCCCGACATTTTTAGACGCCTTTAGATACTTTACTTATAGACACTAGAAACATTGATCGATGGTTTGAAGATCTTTACCCAACAGGTTAATATAACATTCAGAGTGACAAATCTTTTTTCATAAAGAATCCAAAGATCGATTGATTTCCTCCGGAATTAAAAAAAAAAAAAATTAAAAATATTTGTATGATATCTTTGAATGACTCTCACTGCCACTTCACTCTTACCATCCACATTTCCATAAATAAAATTTTTAATTACCCCCATTCTTTTTATTAGTTCATTAAGTTTTATTTATTTTTATTTAGTTTTAGAGTAATAAATAATAATATATGTGTTCGTAATACAAAAAGAAAAAAAAGTAGAAATTAACAATATATATATTTTTTTTTTAACAAAATGTTTCCCAATGAATATATAAATAATGAAAATCTTTCGGGAGAAATGTTGATACAATATTCTTTAGTGAATTTAGTGAAACCAAAATAGTATTTCGAAACATTAGAAAATTCTTGTATTACATGTTGAAAACTTGTATTCTTTACTAAAATAAGTATGAGAAACTTCATACTCAAAAAAAAAAATAAATTGAAGATTCCCGATTCCACCCTATTCATCCGATTTACATCCGTAGCCCAATTTTTTTCATTACGTGAACTAAAAATTATTTCGTTAGTAACCTATTACGACGCTACTCCCAAATTATTATGCTACTTTAAATGGAGAACAACAATTATTAAGTTAGAGATTTATACATAACAGTTCAGATAAACAATTATCCAATAAATAATTCTTAAATAATAAGTAATGGTTACATGAAAATCAAATTGGTCAAATTCACCTACTTCAAACACATGAAGCGGCATGGAGAGTCCATTAATTGAAACATATTAAACCTGCAATAATTGTAATAATTGTCTTGTATTAATCTACTAATTTTTTAACCAAAAATGACTTCTCTTTACCATACATATTGCATACATATTGCGTACATATTGCGTACATATACAGTGAAAATTTTATACTAATTAGATCAACAATATGAATTAAGATTGTCTTATATTATAACTACACGTAACGCAATGTTATTTTCTCCAGATATTTTTTTTACTTAGAAGGGTATATAATTGCTATTTAATAATTTATTGTAGTCATTTGATTTCACAGAAAAGGAAATGAAAGGGAAGAGAAAAGGAAGAGAGGCGTCTTCTGAACATATGAAAATAGTATTATGCCACAGAATTTGATCACACCAATCAAGACAATCAATTTTCGTTGAAAAGACAATAAAGACAATCAATTTTTCTTTTGCTTTCTTACTTAATCTTTTTATTAGAAACGTAATTGAAACAAAAAAAAATGGTTTCGATTGATGCATATGATCTAACTGAAAAAGCGCCTTACAATATATTTTACTAATCTACAAAAGATCATAACAAATAATGATTGGATTTGTAAAACCACAATACCAGAGAAATACTAGAAATATTAGAAATACTAGAAATGCTAGAAATACTAGAAATGCTAGAAATACTAGAAATACTAGAATATTAGAAATACTAGAAATACTGTATAGTACATTTAAAATATATTAAACATAAATATTTAACTTTACAATCTTTAATGTTATCTCAAATTAATTTATATCTTGTTAAAAAGATAGTTAATTCCACAGACATCTTGTTAAAATATGTATGCACGAAACTTTAACTTTCTGACAACTTCGTCGATTCTAACCTCGCTTTTATTTTTGGATTATTATATATTTCTTCAGAATTTCTTGAACAATATATGCTTTCTGAAGCAATATAGTAAGTTTCGGCTTAAATCCTTTTCGTTTGATTTTCTGAATAAATTTTTTCAAACTTTTAAGTATTCGTCGCATGTCATTTTGATTTTCTATTTGTCTTAATACTTCTTCGTTTCGTTACCTATTACGCTTCCTCTTGTTGATATTGTTGAAAATGAGTCGTTTTTTTTGTTGATACATTTCGTAAGGTTATCTACTTCTTTTTGTTGTCGTCGTTTATATATGCAAATTTTCCGGCGATTACGCAATAAGGTTACATGAATTGATCAGACGACATTACCATTATGTCCTATTAACGATAAAACTTTGTTCCACGACTGCATGCATCATCTCGACAGTCTCCATCTGGCGTGTGAGTAAAGAAACGAGGGAAAGGTCATTTATTCTATTGTAATCAAAATTCAGATGCAAAACTTTTCTGCTCTCCATTGTAAGGTATAAAACCTTGCCACTCCCTTCTACATGTTGATAGTTATCATAATGACTTTTTTTTTTGCCAGATGTTTTTCGTTTTGCAATTTTTGTACTTATTGTATCCTCAACGTTATTAAAAGAAAAATAAATTATAACCTTGTATCCGATGCGATGTTATAGATATTATCATTATTACAGAAAATACACGCCACTTTGTTACATATCTGATCTCGTTATGTGGAAGTTTTTNTACTTCTTTTTGTTGTCGTCGTTTATATATGCAAATTTTCCGGCGATTACGCAATAAGGTTACATGAATTGATCAGACGACATTACCATTATGTCCTATTAACGATAAAACTTTGTTCCACGACTGCATGCATCATCTCGACAGTCTCCATCTGGCGTGTGAGTAAAGAAACGAGGGAAAGGTCATTTATTCTATTGTAATCAAAATTCAGATGCAAAACTTTTCTGCTCTCCATTGTAAGGTATAAAACCTTGCCACTCCCTTCTACATGTTGATAGTTATCATAATGACTTTTTTTTTTGCCAGATGTTTTTCGTTTTGCAATTTTTGTACTTATTGTATCCTCAACGTTATTAAAAGAAAAATAAATTATAACCTTGTATCCGATGCGATGTTATAGATATTATCATTATTACAGAAAATACACGCCACTTTGTTACATATCTGATCTCGTTATGTGGAAGTTTTTTCATTAAAGAGAAACTTCTAATTATCGTACACTTTTTGTCGGAATTTATTTTATACTTTAATATTGTAAAAAATAAATCGATTACAAAAAAATATCACGAGAAATAAACACGTGTAATAAAGATCTTGGTATGCATATATGTTCATGTATTGTAATGTATGGTTTGTTGCGTCTTAAACAGGTTTAATCGTTGTCCTACCAAAAGAAAACTTTTTATCCGAATGAACGAAAAGTATTTCATAATTGATACTAATTGATCTGATAAAAGATATAAAAAATATCCTTGAGGTTTCTGTATAATAATATTAAAATGACAATTCGAACTTCTAAACCGATACCAAATTTTCCTGTACATGGTTTACTTCCTAAAGAGGTAAAAAAATTTTTTTTAAAAAAAAATCAATCATTAACGCGTCTAAAACAGCTTGATTTATGAAATATATATTTTTTCATTAAAGGAAACCGAAGCTGCCACTTTTATCAAAAAATATCCTGAATATGATGGTCGTGGTGTCGTTATTGCTATATTAGATACCGGTGTAGATCCTGGGGCTGTTGGTTTGCAAGTATGTATTTTTCTTTGATAATAATTAAATTAATTAAATTATAAAATTCTTCAAAGATATTCCTAATATATAAATATAATTTTTGATTTGTAGATCACGACTGAGGGAAAACCAAAGATTATTGATATCATCGATTGTACTAGTTCCGGTAATGATTATTTTTTTTAAATATCTAGAAATCATTTTCGAATTAATTTTGAAATACATTTATATATATATATATATATATTGCTCTCAAATTATTTTTGATTAGGCGACGTGGTTACAAAGACTATCGTGAAACCTACCATTTCGAAAATTAATGATGAAACAGTACATGTAATTAAGGGTTTATCAGGCCGTTCCCTTATAATTAATCCCACTTGGAGTAATCCATCGGATGAATTTCGTGTTGGTATAAAGAGAGCTTACGAATTCTTCCCAAAATCTTTGATTGCAAGATTGAAAAAGGTATTTCCACTCACCAAAAATTTTATCTCAAATTTAATCATTTTTGATTTGCAAAAAATTTATTAAATTAATCATTTAATAAAAGGAACGAAGGCAACAATTTGAAACAGACCATTATTTACTTCAAGCAGAAGCGCAACAAAAACTTGCAGCATGGGAAGAAGATCATCCATCAGGTTCAACTCAAACAGAAGCCGATATTGCTACCAAAGTCGATCTTGAGGCTAGAGCTGAAGTACTTAAGGATATGTTAAAGAATTATGAAGATCCTGGCATAATTTATGATGTGGTAACATTCTTTGATGGCACAGATTGGAGAGTAGTAATCGATGTTGATGAATCTGGTGATTTGAGAGGTAATAATTTTAAATATTTTAAAATACTTAATATATATAAATATTTAATATTTATTTATTATTTATTTCCATTTTTAGGACAACCACCTTTAACCGATTATAAGAAAGAAAGACAATATCATACATTCAGCCAAGAAGATTTGTTGAATTTCTCAGTTAACATTTATGATGAAGGCGATACTACCAGGTAATATGAACTAAAATATGAATCAATATGAACCAATATGAACCAATATGACAAAACGACACACTAAAAGAATTATATAAAAAAAATAGTAACAAATAAATTATATTACTACAGTATCGTTACAGTGTCAAAATCTCATGGAACCCATGTTGCATCTATAACAGCAGCATATTATCAAAATGAACCAGAACTTAATGGGGTATTTAAATAATTCTTCGAACTCAATAAATATAATCATCTCATTTGTTCTAATTCCAAAAAAAAAAATCTTATTTTCTTATATAAATTTTAGATTGCTCCAGGTTCTCAGGTATTAATATTATAAAATATTATCCTATAGAAAATAATATTATTTGAATGATAATTTATTTAATTTGATAATTTTTATTAGATTATTTCGTTAAAAATCGGGGACATTCGTTTAGATAGTATGGAAACTGGTCTATCAATGACCAGAGCAGCCATCTCACTCATAGAAAGTAAAGCTGATTTGGCTAATATGAGTTATGGTGAAGCAACTTCTATACCAGATTATGGGTATTTTGTTAATTTAGTTAGTGAAGAAGTTGTAGGAAAAAGTGGTTGCATATTTTTGAGTAGTGCCGGAAATTCTGGGCCAGCTTTAACCACTTTGGGAGCTCCTGGTGGAACTTCTAACGGTAAATATTATTTAATTATTAATAATTATCTCTCATCAACTAATTTATTAATTATTGAATATCGTTGATAGGTATTATTGGAGTTGGTGCATATGTTACACATTCAATGGTTCAAGCTGAATATTCACTTCTTGAATCTGTTCCTGAACGTGCATACACTTGGAGTTCTCAAGGTCCAAGTCTTGATGGTTCTATTGGTGTTTCTATATATGCTCCAGGAGGGTACGTAAAAAAGATGAAAATTTATTATCATGGATTATTTTTATGAAAATAAAATTAAATTGATTATTTTACGTTATTAGTGCTATCACATCGACTCCTGTATATTCATTAACCAAATCTCAATTAATGAATGGTACTTCAATGTATGTATTTTCATTTAATCTTTATATTTAATCTTTATATTTTATCTTTATATATTATCGTCATCTTTATGAACCGTAACTTATATATTTCTTTCCTTGATATTTTTATTTTGTTTTTTTTAATATTTTTATAGGTCATCACCGAATGCTACAGGATGCGTAGCATTGCTTTTATCAGGTCTTAAAGCCGAAAATAAAAAGTATACACCTTATAGAATTAAAAATGCTTTGGAGAGTAGTTCCAAACAAGTTAATGAAAATTTTAACGTTGGACTTATTCAAGTCCAAAAAACTTGGGATTATCTTAATAAATTTTATGATCGATTTGATCAAGATCTTGAATATGAGGTAACAATTTATCTAATTTTATCTTATTTTCTTTCTTTTTTTTTTTTTTNATGAAAATTTATTATCATGGATTATTTTTATGAAAATAAAATTAAATTGATTATTTTACGTTATTAGTGCTATCACATCGACTCCTGTATATTCATTAACCAAATCTCAATTAATGAATGGTACTTCAATGTATGTATTTTCATTTAATCTTTATATTTAATCTTTATATTTTATCTTTATATATTATCGTCATCTTTATGAACCGTAACTTATATATTTCTTTCCTTGATATTTTTATTTTGTTTTTTTTAATATTTTTATAGGTCATCACCGAATGCTACAGGATGCGTAGCATTGCTTTTATCAGGTCTTAAAGCCGAAAATAAAAAGTATACACCTTATAGAATTAAAAATGCTTTGGAGAGTAGTTCCAAACAAGTTAATGAAAATTTTAACGTTGGACTTATTCAAGTCCAAAAAACTTGGGATTATCTTAATAAATTTTATGATTGATTTGATCAAGATCTTGAATATGAGGTAACAATTTATCTAATTTTATCTTATTTTCTTTCTTTTTTTTTTTTTTATCTTAAGACGTTCAAAGATATTAAATAATTTTATATTATTACCATCATTTCACTAAATAATTTCGTAGATTAAAATTCAGGATAGACCAAGAGTTAAACGCGGTATATACTTGAGAGAATCTCATGAAACCTCAAGTCCCCAATTACTTAGTGTCATGGTAAAACCGAAATTCATGAAAGATGCCGAACCAACTTCTGGTGATTTTAATCCAAAGAAATTTGAACTTGAAAATAGAATAGCGTTAGTTAGTACTCAACCTTGGGTCCGTACTCCTGATTTCTTATTGTTGGGTAGTCAAGGTAAAAAAAAAAATTTCTAATAAAAAATAAATGCTATTAAATTTATATTAAATTTTATTTATTTATTTATTTATTTATCTGTCATAAATTTCATAAATTTTATAGGAAGGTCATTCGATGTTAAAGTTGATCCAACTCAATTATCACCCGGAAATTTGTATTTCGCTGAAGTTCAAGTTAGCATTTTTAAATTTTTATATTTTATTATATATACAAAAATTTGTCATTAATCTTGTTTTTTCTATTTTTTAAGGGTTATGATACCACTTGTTCAGAACTAGGTCCCTTATTCAAAGTACCAGTAACTATAACAAAACCAAAGATCTTAACTAATGGATATAAAGTTAATTATAATGATTGTTCATTTGGACCTGGACATATTGAAAGAAGATTCCTTAAAGTTCCAGAGGGAGCCACTTTTGCAGGTATATTAATAATATACTTGTGTATTTTATAATGTATATCTTCTACTGTACATATTACATATTTTATACATTTTATTTATCTTTATTTAATTTAATTTTATTTAATTTAATTTAATTTAATTTAATTTAATTTATTAATTATTATTCAGATATGACCATTAAATTTGCTACCAGTTCACTTACTTCACCTGCACGTTTATGGTTAAATCTAATTCAATTATTACCTCAAAAACGATTCACTGCTCATAAACGTGAATATTATTTTTCATTAGTTAAAGGAAGTTGTGAAGGGGAAGGTGAAGAACAAGTAACAAAAAAACAATTTTCTGTTATCGGAGGGGTTACTTTAGAGATTTGTCTCGCTCAATTTTGGTCTAGTCTCGGAAGTCATAAAGTTTCATTAGAAATTTCTTTTCATGGAGCTCAAATTATTAATAATTCAGCGAGTGGATGTGATGTTTTTATAAATGGAAATGATTTTTTTACTCGTTTAGATATTGTTTCTCCAGTTAGAAGAGATGAAATTAATCCTTCTATACAACTTGGTAATTTTCTTTCTTTCTTTCTTTCTTTACAATAATTCATTCTATAAATGATAATAATAATTTTTAAAATAATAATAATTTCTAGATACACTTCGCAAATCGATTCGACCAATTGAGTCATCATTAAAACCTTTAGGATTAGATCGAGATGTTCTTCCAAATTCAAGAAAAACTTTTGCGCTCACACTTACTTATAAATTTAATGTAACTGAAAAAAATGTGAGTCTTGTTCCGCGATTTCCTGCCTTCTTTGGATTATTATATGATACTTATCTTGAAGGTTTCTCTGGCATATGTGAGTTATTTTCATTTTATAAATTCTTATTTTATTTTATACATTTTTATTTAATATTTTCTTATTTATATATTCTTATTTTTATATTCTTATTTATATATTTACATGTATATAGTGTATGATGTAAATAAAAAGGTTATTGGATGGTTAGATGTATATCCAAAGAACTTTAAATTAGAAGCAAAAGGCGATTATATTCTACAAGCACAAATCCGTCACAATTCTCATGAAATGTTAGAAAAATTTAATAATACTATCTGTATTTTAGATTATAATATTTCCAAAAAAGTTAATTTAAATGTATATAGTCAAATACCCGAAGTATTTGCTTCTGAAAAATCTACTTTGGGAAGACTTCCTTTAGAAAAAGATGCTAAAAAAGCAATATTTATAGGTTCACCTATAGATTATTCGGTTTATCCTAAAGATGGTAAACCAGGTGATTTATTGTTAGGAAAATTTAATTTGATAAATTCCATAAAAGTAGACGGTGGTCAATATCAAGCTAATTTTATAATTCCGCCAGTTCCTATTAAACCAAAAGATACACCTCTTCCAAATGGTAATGGTGGTGATAAAGAAGATACAAATATTACTGATGAAGAAGGATCGGGAAAACTGGAGGAAACAACCGCCGAAGAAGAAAAAATAGATAATGAATTAATGGAATCAATTAGAGATTTACAAATATCTTATTTAAAAAAATTTCAAGCTGATTCAAAAGCTCGTAACTTATTAATTAAGGAATTAGAAAATAATTTTCCAAATCATATACCATTATTAACTGCAAAGTTAGAATTACTCTTAGAATCACCTAAAACAACAACAACTGATGGAAGTAGTGATGAAGATATTTCGCCTGAAACTGCTCATAAAATTTGCGAATTGGCAGATGAATTATTAAAAAAAATCAATTTAACGGAATTAGCCCAATATTATGGACTTAAACAAGATATTAACGTAAATGAAATGGCTAAAAAGAAGAAAAAAGAAAATGATGAGAAAAAGAAAGCAGTTATATTGGCATATAGAGCCAAAGCTCAAGCATTAGCAGTTCTTAGTGACACGACAACTTCTTCTTCAAATGAATTAGATACATTATTTGAAAAAACCTGGAAAGAACTAGCACAATGGTTAGATTCTATTCCACCGACTTCGGATTTTAAAAATCTTCAAATTTATATAATTCGAGAACGAAAAGCACATAGATTTGGTAATGCATTAAAAGCATTAAACAAATATTTAAATGAATTAGGATTAACTAATGATACAATTAAAGAATATGAGAAAGCATTGAATTTGAAATCTAAATTATTAACTGAATTAGAATGGGAAGTTTGGAACGAATCTGAAAGAAAATGGAAATTAATTAGAATTCCACCTGGTGGTTATGTTCCTTTATCTTAAAAAAAGATTAACCAAATTTTATTATGGATGTATGGGTATATTTAATGTATTTAATATAGGTGTATTTAATATTGATATATATTTGATTTATTTATTTAGTATATCCATCAAATAAATAAATATCAAGCATTATTATTATTCTACCACTCATTATATATAATTATTATTTATTTAAAGTAAGTGAAATATATATAAATATATACAAATATATATTTTGATTTGAAACCTTTGAAATACAAATATATATACAATATCAGTTATAGAGACCAACTTTTAATATTCACGATTTTCTATAATCACCAAATTTGTATAAATGTATATACTATATACATAAAATCTTTAATCCTTTTTCAAATAATATAAATAACTTATATGAAATAAAGTTTTGATCAATTATCTACCAAAGCTACATCTAATGTTATGCCACAGTATATATACTGTAATGGTAAATATATATTTATCATTATAATATATATGTGTTAGTAAATCAAGATATTAATAAAAGGGTAGCTGATTCCTTTATATCTTATTCCATTGTTGAGAATAGACAAATTGATAATCCATATTTTGTTTTGTATAATATATTTGAATAGTGAAGCATATAGTACTCTCATTTAATAGACATCTAAAATATAATATATATCAGGTTTAAAGTTCCTAATGTAACAGTTCAATTCAGTTCTAATGTTGAACTGGAACTGAACCAAAATTTAAAAACTGAAATTGAAATTTAAAAATATTGGATCAAACCAAACCAGAACCAGAATCAAACTGAACTGAACCAGTTTGTATCAGTTCAAAATGGTTTTTTCTATCAAAGTTTTTGTATAATTAATTATAAAATACAATATACTACTGTTACAAGAGTAATTATTGTAAGTTTATTTATATAAATAATATTCTTAATAATATTTTGAAAAATATTATAAAAATTTACATATTTTCATGTGGATTTTTAACTACCTTTTTAAACACATACACATTTTTATAGTATCAGGTTTTAAACTACTTAAACTACCCCTTCTTTATATAATTAAATCAGTACCACCTGAAATATTCTTTCAGCTGGAACACTTGTTTCTGTTTAAAATGTTTAAAATAAAAATAAATAATTTATAATAAATTAATTTAATAAATTTAAAAAAATAAATTAATTTAATAAATATTAAAAAATATATCAGGAATTAATAAAAAATTATAAGCCATTTTGTAAGATTGAAATATTTAGACTTGTGAAGCTATATGAATAAAAAATTAAAATAATATAATAAAATAAAATTTCAATATTAATATTCAATTCTAATTTTTAAACCATTCCTTTTTGATATATTAAAATATCCATATCATAATTTAATAAAAGTTCTTTTAAATATGAACTAAATTTATTAATATATATAATTTTTCTTTTTTTAAAAATATGGGTAGATAAAGTATTAAGCTTAAATAAAGATTCTTCTATTTTTTTGTTGCCAGTAGATTTATATTTTTCATTCTATAAATTAGTTATTTTTTGTTTATAATCTTTAATATATTTACTATTAATATTATTTTCTTTATAATATGTTAATTTTAATCTAGTATATAAATATAAATTAATTAAAGTTTTAAATAAAAGTTAATAAATTATAAAAAAAATAATTATATTTGTAATGATTATATAAACAAGTCCATCTGAAATTAAATAACAATTCTCTAATTTTTGTAAAACAAAATTAGTAACCTCATTAATATCAGAAAAAAAATTATTTTTTTTAAAAAATTTTATGATAATTTCAAATAAATAATAAATAAAAATAATTTAATTAAAAGTTAAAAGTTTTGCTGTATTTATTTCTAAAGTTACAATTTTGAAACACTATTATAAAAATAAAATAATATTGTTATTTAAAATATAATTTAAAATTATTATATTAAATAAATTATATCTCTAATAATTTTTTTATTTTTTTTAACTAACTTCTTGTAACAAATATAATAATAAATTCTAATTAGCAGATACTGCATCAGGAAATTTTTTATAACGAAGGTTATTGTAATAATTTCGTTTTCAAAGGTTATTGAAGGTTATCAGACTAATAACTTTTGCAAATATTATGTTTATTATAATAAAATGAAAGTTAATTAAGGTTATTAATATCAATAACTTTTGCAATATTACATTTTATTAATAAAAATGAAGGTTTTAAATATCAATAATCTTCGTAAATATTACGTTTATATTGAAGATATTCGAAGGTTATCAGAGTGAAATACTTCAAAAATTTATGTTTAAAAAAATTTACTAATGTGTATTTTGAAGAGACTAATAAAAAAAATAAATTAATATTTATATCAAAAACATAAATAAATTAATTATAAAAATTTAATAAAATATTTTTATCTCTTGAAAAACATTAATAAATTTTTTTAAATGTAAGTCTTCAAAATATTTCACTCCAATAACTTTTGAATATTTTTAACATAAACATAATATTTACAAAGGTTATTAATACCAAAAACCTTTATTTTAATTAATAAAACATAATATTGTAAAAGTTATTAATATTAATAACCTTCAATAACTTTTATTTTATTATAAAAAATATAATATTTGCAAAGATTATTAGTTCAATAATTTTTAATAACCTTTGAAAATGAAATTATTTCAATAACTTTCATTATAAAAAATTTCTTGATTAGTAATACCTGTCATAATTATTTGCAAAAGTTATAACCAGTTACAACTAATTACATCATAAAAAAAAATGAATTGTGTCATATATGAAGAAATTTTTTATAACAAAGGTTATTAAAATAATTTCGTTTTCAAAGGTTATTAAAAGTTATTGGACTAATAACCTTCACAAATATTACATTTATTATGATAAAATAGAAGTTATTGAAAGTTATTAATATTAATAACCTCTGTAGTATTACGTTCTATTAATAAGAATGAAGGTTTTCGATTATACTTGCACGCAAAATTATTTTGGGGTCCCGAAATTGCAATTTTGGGGAAAAAAGTCAAAATAGTTTTTCATAGAAGATAAAATTATTTTACTTAAAACCCGAAATTTTTTGATCACCCAAATATATTCTTTGATTAAAGATACATATAACTAGATACTTTTTTTACTTCCATATATAGAATAGATTCTGCATAAATCTCAAAAAGTCGAAATACCTCAAAAATCCAAAATCAATTTTAGGAACATGTATATTTTCGATACCAATAACCTTCATAAATATTACATTTATGTTGGAGATATTTAAAGGTTATTAAAGTGAAATATTTTGAAGACTTATGTTTAAAAAAATTTACTAATGAATATCATAATTATACATGTTTCCAAAATTGATTTTAGATTTTTGAGGTATTTTGTCTTTTTGGAATTTATGTAAAATCTATTTTATATATAAAAGTAAAAAAAGTATTTAGTTATATATATCTTTAATTAAAGAATTTATCTGAGTAGTCAAAAAATTTCGGGTTTTAAATAAAATAATTTTGTCTTCTATGAAAAACTTCAACTTTTTTTTTTCAAAATTGTAATTTTAGGACCCCAAAATAATTTTGTGTGCAAATATAATCATAATTAATTGTGACACTCTTTTTGAATTACAACTATACATGTTTCCAAAATTGATTTGAGATATTTCATCTTTTTAAGATTTATGCAGAATCTATTCTATATATAGAAATAAAAAAAGTACTTAGTTATATCTTTAATCAAAAAATTTATTTAGGTGATCAAAAAATTTCAGATTTTAAATAAAATAATTTCATTTTCTATGAAAAACTATTTCAACTTTTTTCTCCAAAATTGCAATTTCAGGATCTCAAAATAATTTAGTATACAAGTATAATTACAACAGATATTACTATTTTTAATTATATTTACATATTAAATTATTTTGAAATCCTAAAATTACAATTTTGGAGAAAAAAGTCAAAATAATTTTTTATAAAAGATGAAATTATTTTACTTAAAACTTAACCACTCAGATAAATTTCTTTTATATAAATTTCAAAAAAACAAAATACCTTAAAAATCTAAAATTAATTTTGGAAACATATATATTCTTGATAAATTAATCTTCTTTTAATTATATTATATATTAAATTCTATCTTGATTTTATATCAGAAATTAATTAAAATTTTTAATATTTAATACTTTATATTGTTAAATAAATTTATTACATTACTATAGAGAAACTCATATTTTAACTACTAATTTTCTTAATTTTTCTATAATATTTTTTTTTTGTTCCAACAAGACCTTGCCTCAAATTTTATTAATTAGAAAAACAGAAAGTATCTTATACACAAGATATATAACTTATTCTAATGACTATTACATCAGTAAATTTTTTTAAACGTAAGCCTTCGAAGTCTTTCACTCCGATAACCTTCGAATACCTCCAACATAAACGTAATATTTACGAAGGTTATTGGTGCCGAAAACCTTCATTTTTATTAACAAAACTTAATACTGCAGAGTTATTGATATTGATAACCTTCAATAACCTTCACTTTACCATAATAAATGTAATATTTGCGAAAGTTATTGGTCTGATAACCTTCAATAACCTTTGAAAACAAAATTATTACAATAATCTCTGATATAAAAAATTTCCTGATGTAGTTAAANGGAAACATATATATTCTTGATAAATTAATCTTCTTTTAATTATATTATATATTAAATTCTATCTTGATTTTATATCAGAAATTAATTAAAATTTTTAATATTTAATACTTTATATTGTTAAATAAATTTATTACATTACTATAGAGAAACTCATATTTTAACTACTAATTTTCTTAATTTTTCTATAATATTTTTTTTTTGTTCCAACAAGACCTTGCCTCAAATTTTATTAATTAGAAAAACAGAAAGTATCTTATACACAAGATATATAACTTATTCTAATGACTATTACATCAGTAAATTTTTTTAAACGTAAGCCTTCGAAGTCTTTCACTCCGATAACCTTCGAATACCTCCAACATAAACGTAATATTTACGAAGGTTATTGGTGCCGAAAACCTTCATTTTTATTAACAAAACTTAATACTGCAGAGTTATTGATATTGATAACCTTCAATAACCTTCACTTTACCATAATAAATGTAATATTTGCGAAAGTTATTGGTCTGATAACCTTCAATAACCTTTGAAAACAAAATTATTACAATAATCTCTGATATAAAAAATTTCCTGATGTAGTTAAAGATGAGACTCAGACTAATCCGAAAGGACATGCCTGCAACCTACCGTCTGACAATAACAATTGCCCTCAGCATGTTAAGGCCCTGCCGAACAACCTATTTTATATAACCAAGTCCAATTACAGCTATCTTTAATAACATAATTATATAAGAATCTATTTAATGAAAATAAAAAAGAAATTTTGTTTCTATTATTATTATAATTGTTTTTATTTATGATGTTTGTTTCACCTTGTATAGTATTGTTGAGTGTACTAATGTTATCTATACTATTGGTCTGAGACATTACTGTTGTATTAAGTATTTTGTTACAAACCTTTTTTTTTCATTTATTATTACTAATACCATTTTCAGTTTCTCACTTTTTAACCGCTGTACATCTTTTCTTCCATATATGAATGTGTAGGAAGAGTTTAAATTGATTAAATACATCATCTATTATTTGATCAGTCAAATCATATATTACAACTTTTTGCAAAACTATAGTATATACAGTTATCGGGATCAGTCCCAACATAACATCAATGAATGATAAATGATCTGCATCTCGCGTGCTCACATCTCGGAGAATATGAAGTTCCTTTAATGTTTCTAATGTTTTACTCATATTTTTGTACGTGTCCTCACATGCTACGGTAGTCGTTTTGCTTACCAACATATTAATAAATTTATTCCTGCTTAATTTTTCTATAATATCCAAAGAATTTTTATTAATAAAATCTAATAATATATTTTTCTTATTTTTTAAATATACAATGTGTTGTTAGCTGTAATAGTTTATTATATTATTATATTATTTAATCAATATTTATTATTTATTACTTATTATTATTTATTTATTAACTATTATTATATTATTTCGATATTTATAAATACTAGTGAGAACCCGTCACTTTGCTGATGATTTCAAAATATGTAATACTGTTACACAATTGTTAATAATTTATATGGAGTAAACTAAATATGACAATGATCAATGTCTAAGATTTTAAATAATAGATAAGCTGTTACCTGTGATCTACATGTCAGGTGAAATCAAGTATTCATATAATTTTATTGGTTTATTATCAGGCGTTCGTATAATCTTATTGTTTATCATGTCAAGTAAGATCAGGCGTTCGTATAATTTTATTAGTTTATATAATATTATACGTGATACAATTGAAATAATTTATACAGGAATAAACTAAACGTTAACACCATGTGACAACGTAAGATTTTAAATAATAGATTAATGTAAATCACTTAGAAATTAGTACAACAAAATATGTATTACGACTGTAGATCAATAGTGTATAGTACAACGTAATTAAAAACATAATAGATAATGTAATTAATAGTGTATACATTAGCGTAGTTAATAGCGTATGCATTAGCACTGGTCGAAAATTTATAAAACCTACACCTATCTGGTATCCGATAGGTGTAGGTTTTATAAATTTTCGACTAGTGTAGTGTATTCTACAGTATATTAAATAGCGTAGAGTACAGTGTAATCAATAGCGTAATCTATTATATATATAAAAAATTGAATTTTTCTTCTCTTAATCTTCAGTTAATCAGTTAATCAATCAATTCTGAAAACTTGAATAACTCATAATAAAAATACTCTGTGATTTATTATTAAATAATACATTTCTTATTAAATTATTATTTAATCCTTTGTGAAAATCCTTTATTAATACTTTGCTATGTGATCCTAGTATTATTCTTATTATAAACTATTATTCTGCTTTGTGATCTTAATAATTAGTTTATAATTTCTTAGTGAAATTCTTTTAAATACTCTGCTTAGTGATCTGGATATTTGTTTTAATAATAGATAACTTGCTGTGTGATCTTGTTATCTAGTATAAATTTAGTCTTGCTTAGTGTTCTAGGCTTGAATTCTTAGTGAATTAATATTAAACTTAGTGTTTACCCTTATAAAACCTCACCCTTGTCTCTTTCGCCTTAATTCCATAATACCTTAATTTCTTCTCAATTATACTTTAATAATAGTATAAATCCTTCAGCTTTAATAAATTAAGTATAGTGCTATATGTCTTATACAAATTAATCCTTACTAATAGTTGTCTATTTCCGTTATTTATTTGGAAAGTAAACTATGGTTAACAGTATCCAATCTATAATCAAAATTTTATCTCTAAAATAAGAAAAATTAAGGTATATAATACAGACTTAAAATAAAAATTTTAACTGATAATTATAATAGATATAAACTTATTCTTTTAAAATTATCAGTTTTTTTTTATAAAATTTATTTTTGATCAAGTAGTAAATATTTAAAATCAGATATATTTTATATACATATACAAAATAAAAATTGAGAATATATTAAATTTATTTTATTTAAAGATCTTTTAATTTATTAAAAATTTTATTTAATACTCTTTTATAAGATTTGTACTTTTTTATTACAAATTCTACTAATTTACCTGTTAAACCTTTTCTATATATATCTATATATTTTTGAGATTTTTGTGTAAATTTTTTAATTATACACTAGTCTAAAAAAAAATAGTACAGTTTTATCATAAATAAGATTCCAATTAATAAAAAATTTACTAAGATTTATTAAATATAGACAGTTAATTTTTTCTGATTTATAAATTTTTACAAATAGGATGTCTGATTTATACATATTTGTGCTATCAATAAGATTCTGATTTTTGTTTATTCATCAGTAAATTTTTTTAAACATAAGCCTTCGAAGTCCTTCACTCCGATAACCTTTGAATACCTCCAACATAAACGTAATATTTACGAAGGTTATTGGTACCGAAAACCTTTATTTTTATTAATAAAACGTAATACTCCAGAGGTTATTGATATCGATAACCTTTAATAACCTTCACTTTATCATAATAAACGTAATATTTGCGAAGGTTATTGGTCCGATAACCTTCAATAACCTTTGAAAATGAAATTATTACAATAATCTCTGACATAAAAAATTTCCTGATGTTCGACTACCCTATAAAAAATACGTATACTTAAAAAATATTTAAAATATAGTTAAAATATCATTGAAATATTATTAAAATAAATTGAAATATACTTAAAATATACTTAATTGTATTTATAAAAAACTACTTAAAATATTATTATTTTGTACTTAAAATATATTAAAATATACTTAAAAAATACTTAATTTAGGTAATAAGTAAGTATGTTTTAGGTATATACTTAAAATATACTTAATTTTAATTGCCGATCCGCGACTCAACTATAGAAAATAATTGGTAAAACCAAAATGGTAATTGCCTTTAAAGTAAAGTTTGTCAATTTTTAACAAAATTACCTGAAATTTTTATTGAAAAAACCTTGAGATTAAGAGTCTTTATTTGAGTATTTAATGTAATTTTTACAAAAAAAAAATTTTTGCAAAAAATTTCTAAATATTGCCGATTAGCTAAAATTATAGTAAAATCCTGTCACTATTTTTTGCTTAATAAAAGTATTAGCCAGAAGACTTAAAATTAATATATAAACACGTTTAAACATATATTACATATCGGCTGATTATAAAAATTGACTAATTTTTTGTTACACAAAAATTTTTTTTATTTACCTCTTAATAAAGTTAATAAAACTTATTGATAACAGATTTTGACTATTAAGTAAAATTGTTCTTTTGGAGTAAAGTAAACAAAATAAAAGAAAAAATAAGATAAAATAACGTTATTAAACCTTTTAAGAAAGAAATAAAACAAATTTCCGCAGGTAAGGGGGTTGGGTTGATGGGTTAGGGTCAGGTTTGATGGGTTGACAAGTACTTATTAACAGGTCTACTTATATTTAAACTTTTATTTACTTAATAAAATATTTTTAAAAATTACAAATATATGTAAAATTTTGTGTCAAATATTTTTATTTAGGAGTTGAAAAGTAGTTTCCTTAATAAAATATTGAGATTTTTTTGATTTTTAAATTTCTTCGAAAAATAAATAAAATTATAATTGGCTGAGAGGATATCACCTGATCTAAAATTTTAAGACTTTCGCAATCAGCCCATATGAATAGATTTTTTTTAAAAAAAGTAATTTAGTAAACATGAAATATTTCAAAAATAAGATTAATACTACATAAATTATAAAATTTTTTTAAATTTACGAAAATTTCTTTTTTTTTCATTTTCAACATGAAATNATTTTTTTTATTTACCTCTTAATAAAGTTAATAAAACTTATTGATAACAGATTTTGACTATTAAGTAAAATTGTTCTTTTGGAGTAAAGTAAACAAAATAAAAGAAAAAATAAGATAAAATAACGTTATTAAACCTTTTAAGAAAGAAATAAAACAAATTTCCGCAGGTAAGGGGGTTGGGTTGATGGGTTAGGGTCAGGTTTGATGGGTTGACAAGTACTTATTAACAGGTCTACTTATATTTAAACTTTTATTTACTTAATAAAATATTTTTAAAAATTACAAATATATGTAAAATTTTGTGTCAAATATTTTTATTTAGGAGTTGAAAAGTAGTTTCCTTAATAAAATATTGAGATTTTTTTGATTTTTAAATTTCTTCGAAAAATAAATAAAATTATAATTGGCTGAGAGGATATCACCTGATCTAAAATTTTAAGACTTTCGCAATCAGCCCATATGAATAGATTTTTTTTAAAAAAAGTAATTTAGTAAACATGAAATATTTCAAAAATAAGATTAATACTACATAAATTATAAAATTTTTTTAAATTTACGAAAATTTCTTTTTTTTTCATTTTCAACATGAAATAACAATAAAATTAAAATTTTGAAACTTATATAATTAATGCGTCATTTCTTAAATATGCATTCTTAACGTATATAAAGTATTTATTTTTAGATTATTAAGATATAATTTTGCTGATCATAGTTGTATAGTTGAGTGGCGGATCATCAATTAAATATGTTTTAATAATATTTTAAGTATATTTTAAATATATACTTAAAATATACTTACTCATTACCTAAATTAAGTATTTTTTAAGTATTTTTTAAATATATTTTAAGTACAAAATAATAATATTTTAAGTAATTTTTTATATACTTAAAAAATATTTAAAAAATACTTAATGAAATATATTTTAAATATATTTTAAGTATATTTTAAATATATACTTAAAATATACTTACTCATTACCTAAATTAAGTATTTTTTAAGTATTTTTTAAATATATTTTAAGTACAAAATAATAATATTTTAAGTAATTTTTTATATACTTAAAAAATATTTAAAAAATACTTAATGAAATATATTTTAAATATATTTTAAGTATATTTTAAATATCGTAGTTTTTATAGAGCTAGTAATAATTAAAAATACAAAATCTAAAACTTCAAAAATTGTTTTTTACAATTTAACCTATGTATAATTAATTTTCTCTTGTAAATCTTTTAACTACATTTCAATGTAATTTAATTTACAATGGTATTTAGGATAAAAAATATATTTGTGTCCTCTTTCTTCAATTGCAATTTCAACTTTTAATTTTTGATTTTTAAAATCTGGTTACATTGATAATAATTTATATACACAACAATCTATATATATTGAATTATTTATTCTATTTTTTTTTTACATAAATCACAATTAAACTTGAATTTTTTATAATTTGTTAACTATAAATTTTGTTCTATTAATATTTATTTAATTCCTTTTGATTTATTAGGATAAATTTAATGATTTAATAAAAAAATTAAATTTTAATAAATATTATTTGGTTTAAAATAAGTATCATATATTATAGGTCTTTTTCTTTCATTAGAAAATTTTTTATAACAAAAATCTTTAAAGTTTAATATTAATTGTTAATTATTACTATGTTATCTTTCAAAGGTTTTTAATAACTTTTAAAGATTATTAATTTTAATATTTTTATATAATGAAATCCTATAAATATTATTGTTTTTGTAATTATCTTATATTGAAAATTCTTGATGACCTTTACTTATGTTAGATATTTATAATATATCATTTCGTTAAACTTTGATGGTTATCACCTATATTTAATTTTTGTAAATTTTGATACATTTATTTTTGTTATATTCTATATGTGTTTATAATACAACAATTTTAATTGACATTGCATTGTTAATAATATTTTTCGAAATTTATCACAGCAATTTTAATTAACATTATACTGTTAACAATATCTTTCGAAATTTATCATATTAATTTTAATTGATATTATATGTGTTGTCCAAATTATACATGTCGTCAAAACTAATTTGGCCTTGATTCAACTTTTAAAATTTCAATTTTTAATTGTGTCTGACTCAATTAATTGTGTCAGTTACTAGTAAAAATCAAAATTTTCTCAATTTTAATTATGTCTAACTCAATTCAATAATTTTGACGACATGTATAATCCAAATCTCAAATCATTTAAGATTTGAAATATCAAAATGCACAAATTACTAGTATTTGAGATTTCAACAAAAGATATTAATTATAATTTGAAATTTAGGATTTGGGATTTGGGATTTGAAATTTGAAATTTGGAATTTGAGATTTAGGATTTATGCATTTGGGATTTTAGTATTTAAATTTTAAATTTGGACGGCAGATATAATTAACATTGTATTATTAATAATATTTTTTGAAGTTATATTACAACAATTTTAATTAATATTGTACTGTTAATAATATTGTAACAATTTTCAATTGACATTTCACATTATCATAATTTTATGAAATTTTCAATCTCATGAAACTCTTTCCATTTATTACTTGTACAAAAAATTTTTAAAAAGAATTTTAGTAAAAACTCTTCAGATCTGGGTTTAAATTGCTAACTTATGTTTTAATTCCTTTCCATTTTCGTTCGCATAAATTCGTATAGTTTTGAGAGTAAATATAAATGTTTGTGAAGAATTTTTACCTGGCCAACTGAATGTAAAGTACGTACCTGATAAGAAGAGGTAGAGAAAAGTAACGATACACCATACTCTCTCCAAGCTCAGCTCACTTAAAAAAATGCATTTCCTGAGAAACTATTAAAACCTTGGATCCTACTTTAAGTCCACTCATATTGCATTGGAAATAGTGTATTTCAGCAGGAGGATAAGTTTTACTTAAGTGAAAGGATAATTATCTCACGGAATGGGACTGAGATATAAAAGTACTGGAGTCTCGTATAATTAAAAACTATGTTATCTGTTGCGATGGTTAGACAACATGGACTTTACGAATTTTCTAATAGTTGGGTTATGGTAATTTTTGCCTTAGCAAAAGTATGTTTTTAGAAAACTAACATTTCAACTGAAGACAATCTTTTAATAGCGCAGCAATTTCAAATTTTCATGGGAAATTTGGAAATATGGATTTGACCCTGAAGTTTTAGTAGTACAAAATTGACTCATATGTAATGATATATAAAAAAAAATTTTAGAAATGAAATTAGTAATACATGTTGGTACATGTTCTTTTTCCCTTTTAGTCCTTATAAAAATAGTAATTATTTTCTTATTTGTAAACCCTTTGATTTTACATATTTATAATAGTTAATTATTAAGGTTTTTTATATGATCTGTATTTTCCTTTGTAAATAGATTAGAATTTAGTATAATATAATAACTATATTCATTATTGCCTTACTCTTTGGAAGTATTTGTTATTATTGCATTGTTGTAGAGATACCAGAGGGAGTATTTACCTTAGCTGTGGGAATAATGGCTGTGTTAATGGGTATGCTCATAACATGGGCGGCAACTTTATTGTAAAATTTTGTAATGAAGGAATGTCCAAGGTTATTCGACAGAACCTTAATATACTGAGGGTAGCTGTTGTTATCAGGCAGTAGGTTGCAGGCATGTCTCTAAGTTAGAATTAGTCTGAGTCCCATCTTTACATGATAGTACTAGGATAAGTTGTGTAATTTATATTATGTAAAAATTTTATAGAAAATTTTCTCTTTTCTTAATTAATAAACTTGGGGTGAGATCTTGTTGAAACAATAAAAAAAAAAAAAAATGAAATTTTCAATCTCATATGAATATTATCCCTTAAACTGTAGCCTTCTGTATTTTATTATGTTAAGCAGGCAAATATGTTTGTGTCTACAGATTAAGGGATAAATATATCGTAAATATTCATAATGAAAATTCCAAATAAATATTATCATATAATTTTTTGTTTCTAATATTTTTAATATTTTTAATAAATTATATAAGTTAGCAATATCTTTCAAAGTTTATCGTATCAATTTTAATTGATATTGTACTATTTATATATGTCATCAAAACTATTGAATTAAATCAGATGTAATTATACATGTTCCCAAAATTGATTTTAAATTTTTGAGGTATTTCGACTTTTTGAAATTTATTCAGAATCTATTCTATATATAGAAGTAAAAAAAGTACCCAGTTATATGTATCTTCAATTAAAGAATAAATCTGGGTAGTCAAAAAATTTTGAGTTTTAAGTAAAATAATTTCGTCTTCTATGAAAAACTATTTTGACTTTTTTCTCCAAAATTGCAATTTCAGGGCCTCAAAATAATTTTGCGTGCAAGTATAGACATAATTAAAATTAAAAAAATTAAAGTTAAATCAAGGTAAATTTTAATTTTTATTAGTAATTGATATAATTAAAAATTGAAATTTTAAGTGTCAAGATTAAATTAGTTTTGACAATATGTATACTATATATATCATTAAAACTATACATGTCGTCAAAAGTAAAAAGCCATTGACTCAACTATTGAAATTTAGTTGCGTCTATGTAATTGCGTCAAAATAATTGCGTCAATTGCGTCAATTGCGTCAATTTTTTATATGACTCAATTCCAAATTTTCAAATTTTAATTGCGTCTGACTCAATTCAATAGTTTTGACGACATGTATAGTTAAAACTATTGAATTGAGTCAGACACAATTAAAATTAAGAAAAATTAAAGTTGAATCAAAGCAAATTTTGATTTTTACTAGTAATTGATATAATTAGTTGAGTCTATACATGTTCCCAAAATTGATTTTGGATTTTTGAGGTATTTCGACTTTTTGAGATTTATACAGAATCTATTCTATATATGNAAAAAAAGTACCCAGTTATGTGTATCTTCAATCAAAGAATAAATCTGGGTGATCAAAAAATTTTGGGTTTTAAGTAAAATAATTTCGTCTTCTATGAAAAACTATTTTGACTTTTTTCTCCAAAATTGCAATTTCAGGGCCTCAAAATAATTTTGCGTGCAAGTATAGACATAATTAAAATTAAAAAAATTAAAGTTAAATCAAGGTAAATTTTAATTTTTATTAGTAATTGATATAATTAAAAATTGAAATTTTAAGTGTCAAGATTAAATTAGTTTTGACAATATGTATACTATATATATCATTAAAACTATACATGTCGTCAAAAGTAAAAAGCCATTGACTCAACTATTGAAATTTAGTTGCGTCTATGTAATTGCGTCAAAATAATTGCGTCAATTGCGTCAATTGCGTCAATTTTTTATATGACTCAATTCCAAATTTTCAAATTTTAATTGCGTCTGACTCAATTCAATAGTTTTGACGACATGTATAGTTAAAACTATTGAATTGAGTCAGACACAATTAAAATTAAGAAAAATTAAAGTTGAATCAAAGCAAATTTTGATTTTTACTAGTAATTGATATAATTAGTTGAGTCTATACATGTTCCCAAAATTGATTTTGGATTTTTGAGATATTTCGACTTTTTGAGATTTATATAGAATCTATTCTATATATGGAAGTAAAAAAAGTACCCAGTTATGTGTATCTTCAATCAAAGAATAAATCTGAGTGGTCAAAAAATTTCAGATTTTAAGTAAAATAATTTCATCTTCTATGAAAAACTATTTCGACTTTTTTCTCCAAAATTGCAATTTCGGGGTTCTAAAATAATTTTGCGTGCAAGTATAGTTGAGTCAGACGCAATTAAAAATTGAAATTTTAAGAGTTGAATCAAGATAAAATTAGTTTTAATGACATGCATAATGTATAGTACTATTAATAATATCCTTCGAAGTTTATCATAGCAATTTTAATTAATATTGTACTGTTAACGATATTTTAGTAATTTTCAATTAATATTTCATATTATCATTATGATTTTATGAAATTTTCAATCTTATATAAAGATTATAAATATATTGTAAACATTCACAATGAAATTTTTAAATAAGTATTATCATGTAATTTTCTGTTATCAGGAAACTTTTTGGGATATAAATTTATAGAAATTTATGGGACTTACAGAAATTTACACTTAAAAAAATTAATTTTTTTGACTTTGATCACTATTTATGAGACAGAGAGCGATTTTTTACTAAACTATTCTTATGACAGATCGAAAGATCTAATTCTTAGCTACAAGATAATATGTGTTTCATTTCTGTAACATCAATATTCACGAAAATATTCACGTTTAAAGTTTCATATCTGTGAAAAAATTTCTGGATAAATTTTTTTTGTAATTCTGCTGGAAATTTACGTGACATTATTACTGGATAGAATTACCATAACAGAAATATATCAAATCATATAACCATTATATTATTTAATCCTGTATTTTATTAAAATAATTAGTTAACAGATGAAAATATAAATATCCAGATTAGTAATTTTATTAGTAATAATTAGTAATATTTATTAACATGTAAATAACAAGCCAAATAGTTTAGTTACACAAAATATAAGTAACACAAGTCACATGTTCACGTGACATAGTTACACAGATATTATATAACTATTATTAATTAGCATTACTTAGTATTAATTATTATTACCTAGTATTAATTAACATTAATTATCTATATTTAGTAAGTTATATAATAAATATATTAACCAATAGTAATAATGTATTTGCTTATAAAAAGAGAACCTATTCGACTTGGTTCCTTCAGCTTTTAACTTGAAAAAGTTCTAAGTTCAGAAAAAGTTAATATTATAATTATAAAAATATAATTGTATTATTAAGAAGTAATCATTAAATAAAATATTAATAAATGTTAAATAAAATAATTAAAGTGATTTATTATCGTATTTATTTGACATAATGTTTATTAAAATTATTTAATAAAGGAAGTACTAATGAATTAAAGATGATATTTTTAATAAAAGATGAAAGTATCTGAAGTATACATGTTCCCAAAATTGATTTTGGATTTTTGAGGTATTTCGACTTTTTGAGATTTATACAGAATCTATTCTATATATGGAAGTAAAAAAAGTACCCAGTTATGTGTATCTTCAATCAAAGAATAAATCTGGGTGATCAAAAAATTTTGGGTTTTAAGTAAAATAATTTCGTCTTCTATGAAAAACTATTTCAACTTTTTTCCCTAAAATACCAATTTCGGGGCCCCAAAATAATTTTGCGTGCAAGTATAATCTGAAGTATAAATTATAAGGAAGTTATTTATAAAGGAAGTTCGTAATAAAGGAAGTTCTAAGATTAATAATAAAGGGATTTATTATTATTAAAAAAAGTTATTAATAAATAAAGTTATTAATAAAAGTAATTATTAATAATAAAGTTATTAATGGAAGTAACGAAGTTATAATGATTTGGAAGAATAATTAATTTGTTAGTTCTAACTAAAAACTAACTGGTGCCTTCTAAAAGTAAAGTAATAATCAAACTAAAAGTCTTGTACCTAACGGGAAGGACTATAAACTCCTTAAAAGAACCATAAGTGGGAAGTATGAAAGTACACCCATAACTATACTTGCAAAATTATTTTGGAGTCCCGAAATTGGTATTTTGGAAAAAAAAGTCGAAATAGTTTTTCATAGAAGATGAAATTATTTTACTTAAAACCTGAAATTTTTTGACTACCCAGATTTATTCTTTGATTAAAGATACACACAACTGAATACTTTTTTTACTTCTATATATAGAATAGATTCTGCATAAATCTCAAAAAGTCGAAATACTTCAAAAATCCAAAATTAATTTTGGGAACATGTATACCCACGACTATACTTGCACGCAAAATTATTTTGGGACCCCGAAATTGGTATTTTGGAGAAAAAAGTTGAAATAGTTTTTCATAAAAGACGAAATTATTTTACTTAAAACTTGAAATTTTTTGACCACCCAGATTTATTTTTTGATTAAAGATACATACAACTGGGTATTTTTTTTACTTCCATATATAGAATAGATTCTGCATAAATCTCAAAAAGTTGAAATATCCCAAAAATCTAAAATCAATTTTGGGAACATGTATACCCACGACTATACTTGCACGCAAAATTATTTTGGGGTCCCGAAATTGGTATTTTGGGGAAAAAAGTCGAAATAGTTTTTCATAGAAGACGAAATTATTTTACTTAAAATCCAAAATTTTTTGACCACCCAGATTTATTCTTTGATTAAAGATAATCATAATTGGGTATTTTTTTACTTCCATATATAGAATAGATTCTGCATAAATCTCAAAAAGTCGAAATACCTCAAAAATTCAAAATCAATTTTGGGAACATGTATACCCACGACAACGTCATAGAAATTTCTGATAGAATTACAGAAATTTTTTCACAAATATGAAACTTTAAACATAAATATCTTTGCAAATATTAATGTTACAGAAATAAAACATATATCATCTTATAGCTAAGAACTAGATCTTTCGATCTGTCATAAGAATATCTTAGTAAAAAATTATTCCTTGTCTCATATATAGTGATCAAAGTATACGTGTTACCCAAATCCCAAATAATTTGGGATTTGAGATACCAAAATACACAAATTATTAGTATTTGGGATTTTGGCAAAAGATACTAATTATAATTTGGAATTTGGGATTTGGGATTTTGGCATTTGGGATTTTGATATTTGGATTTTGAATTTTGAATTTGGACAGCAAGTATAGATCAAAGTCAAAAAAATTGATTTTTTTAGGCGTAAATTTCTATAGGTCCTGTAAATTTCTGTAAATTTACACCCCAAAAAGTTTCCTGATGCATAAAAAAAAAAAAATCAAAAAGTAATACAAATAAATTTGTCTTCCTATTTAAATTTAACGAAAATATAAAATTTAACAGAAATACAAATTCATAACTCACTACTTAAAAAACGAAAAACACAGCCACACGAGGAACAGATTTTAGAAAGTTTATTAATTTACACTACCAAAATTCCAGATAATAAATATGAAAATGTATTGCAACAGCTTGGAAATGAATGGAATAAAAAAAAATATATACTTAATAGAGTTATCGTAATAAAAAAATAATAATAAAGAATTTTTTTTTTAACCAACGGAGTCTCACTTCAATACGTTTATTAATAATTTGCAGAGCTGTTGCAATAACGAGCTCTTTAAAAATAAACTTTTAGAACAAAAAAATTACATATAGAAGTTTGCTAAAACTAAAATAAATTCTAGTCTACCGCACGGCTCATCGTTGCCAGTTGGTACTGCCAAGACCCATCCCCATCCTCTCATGACCAGTCTGAGCATCAGATTGCTGGGATCATGCCCGAATGGCACTCTCAGTTAAAATCAAAAAATTTTTTGGTCCTCCCCTTGACCGAATTGGAACACATATAAAAAGGTCTGCCTAGCTAAAATGAATATAAACCCAAAAATAAAGAAAACCATAACATCCTAATTATGAAATAAAACCTGTAAAAATAAAGAAAAAGAAAAATTTCCCAATTCTCTCATAGAAATTGTTAAGCTCATTCTCAAGATCGTATTCTCCTTCGTCGGCAAAAATCGACCGAGTCCAACGTCTGCTGTCTATTTTTAATGATACACTCATTGCAAACAGTGACCAGGCACATACCCAAAATTCTCCTTACTTGCCGGTTTTAGTTGAGCTCATCACGTAATTATGATTCCCCCCAAAATAAAGTAAAATAAAACCCAAAATAAAGAAAAAATATATTTTTTCAATTCTTCCATAAAGATATTGTTAAGCTCGTTCTCAAAAATTATGTTCTCCTTCGTTGGCGAAAATCGAACGGGTCTAACGTCTACTGTTTATCTTTAATAATACACTTATTGCAGAAAGTGACCAGGCACGTACCCAAAATTCTCCTAGCTTGCCGATTTAATAGTCAAGCTTATCTCTAGATTATCTGATCTACCTTTATTGAAAATTGACCCTGTGATATTATTTACTTCGTCTCGTGATTGATGAAAAAGGATAATTATGATGTTATTTACTTTGCCTCGTGATTGAAAAAGGATAATCGTGATATATTTGTTACACCTAACTTTGTTTATCTGATCACATGATAAAATTCAGGGTCTAGCTGATTTTTGTATATTCCCCAAAAAATAATAAAATTCCCGTCAGCGAAAATAAAGGAAAGTGAACGGAATATATGGAAATATATTCATAAAATTTTTGTTAAACGCCGTGTTATTGTTGTTATTCAGGCTTCCGACCGTTCGTTACTAAAACTCCCCTTCACCTATTTGACTGCAAGAGCTAGGCTACCCAAAGACTAGTTCGTTTACGTCTTCTTGCCCGAAAAGTTCTGTCCCTATTTAAGAAGACTTCAACTTAAATATTTAATAGTATTTCAGATTTTGTCTACCCAGTCTCATCCGGCAGANTCGAACGGGTCTAACGTCTACTGTTTATCTTTAATAATACACTTATTGCAGAAAGTGACCAGGCACGTACCCAAAATTCTCCTAGCTTGCCGATTTAATAGTCAAGCTTATCTCTAGATTATCTGATCTACCTTTATTGAAAATTGACCCTGTGATATTATTTACTTCGTCTCGTGATTGATGAAAAAGGATAATTATGATGTTATTTACTTTGCCTCGTGATTGAAAAAGGATAATCGTGATATATTTGTTACACCTAACTTTGTTTATCTGATCACATGATAAAATTCAGGGTCTAGCTGATTTTTGTATATTCCCCAAAAAATAATAAAATTCCCGTCAGCGAAAATAAAGGAAAGTGAACGGAATATATGGAAATATATTCATAAAATTTTTGTTAAACGCCGTGTTATTGTTGTTATTCAGGCTTCCGACCGTTCGTTACTAAAACTCCCCTTCACCTATTTGACTGCAAGAGCTAGGCTACCCAAAGACTAGTTCGTTTACGTCTTCTTGCCCGAAAAGTTCTGTCCCTATTTAAGAAGACTTCAACTTAAATATTTAATAGTATTTCAGATTTTGTCTACCCAGTCTCATCCGGCAGAGCCTTTTGCCTCAAACTAGATAGTATTAAATATCTAAGTCTTAGTCTTCTTAGGAGTTTACACCTGCGTAGTTATTTTTTTGTTTTTCAAAAATTTTGGTTTTACCGATCAGCGGAAAGAGTTCTTTTAATTTTGAATAATAATAAAGAATAAATTAACTGAAACCTATAACATATAAAAATAAAAACTATAATAAAATAATAAAATATCATTTTTTATATTTAAATTAGAACTTTATTAAACTTCAATTCCTTTAAATTTTTATATATAAATTTATAAAAATGAAAAATAAATTTTTTTATATGAAACATCTATATACGAAATAATTTAAAGACACTAATATAACTAATAAAGTCTAAATAACACTTCTAGGTACTTGAATTAAATGGATATTTGGAATTCGAAAATAATCTTGAAATTTATACTTAAAAAAAAAGATTAAAACAGCTTTAATAAAAGTTGATCAAAAAATAGAATTAGTGGGATTTAAAAAAATAAAATGATACTACAGATATTAAAATTTATTTTAATATTTTTTTTATTTGATTAATTATCGTGTAATGTGACTTTACTTAGAAACAAAGTTTTGTCAATATGTATTACATGAAAATTTTTAATTAGTAATTTGCAAATAATGTAACATTTCCGTTAATTAATATATGATTATATTCTTTAAAGATTATTAAATTATATTTCATTTATTATACATTAATCTATGTAAATTTTATTGATTTTGATTAACATTTATAACAGATAAATTTATTTGAAGTTATATTACTAGTCTAAAGTATACATGTCACCAAAATTAATTTAACTTTAATTTAATTTTTAAAATTTCAATTTTTAATTACATTTAACTTAACTAATTATATCAGTTACTAATAAAAATCAAAATTTGTTTTGATTCAATTTTAATTTTTCTTGATTTTAATTGCGTTTAATTCAATTCAATAATTTTGATGACATGTATAATTTAAAAGATAATTTCTTGTTCAATACAATATTATAAATATTTTTTATATATTAATTACTAATTATATATTTCTTCTTTAAAATTTGAACGACACAAAAGAATTCAAAATGTTTTAGTAACACAAAAATCAGATGTTTGCAAATGAATTTTTAACGTAAAAAGTTATAAAATAAAAAATATTAAGTAATATTTTCACAAAATTAGATAAAGAAGATAAAATATTTTGTAACTAAAGGATTAATTCAAATGTTTAATAACAATAATATAACTATACATGTTCCCAAAATTGATTTTGGATTTTTGAGGTATTTCGACTTTTTGAGATTTATACAGAATCTATTCTATATATGGAAGTAAAAAAAGTATCCAGTTATGTGTATCTTCAATCAAAGAATAAATCTGGGTGGTCAAAAAATTTCGGGCTTTAAGTAAAATAATTTCGTCTTCTATAAAAAACTATTTCGACTTTTTTCCCCAAAAT
>PQFF01000087.1:498642-523027 GCA_003547095.1 Diversispora epigaea | reverse complement strand
CGTTTGATTGTTATATTAAAATAGTATGCCGCTTTTAATGATAAGTTATTCTCAGATGTATCGCTAAGTAAGGATAACCACAACCCATGGTGACCAAAAATGTAGCCCTCTGCGTTGCAGGTGTCCCCAAAAGATACATAAATACCGCTGGGTTCGGGGCTTGGGGAAATGTAGATTTCTTCAAACTGCAAAGTATTTCGTTTATTTTATTAATTTAAAGTATTCAATCTGCTTCGAGCTCGGCGCTGATTGATATCTTATTACATTAAAAGCATCAAACTGTAAAACCCTAATTTGGGTCGGGGGGCGATCTCCGGAAGGTGATCTTGCCTTTTTGGAAATCGCCCAATAAGGAAATACTGCGGAATTTCCTAAAAGGATTCACCCAAAAAGGAAATTCGTCTAAAAAGGAAATTAATTTATCCTTTTTAGGTAACAATTTATCCTTTTTGGGAATTTTCTAGAATTTTCGAATCGACCTAAACCCTAACCCTAATCACGTGGGTCGGAAGGTTCGGAAGTCACGTTGACCAATGATTGGTCATCCACGTGTATAGTCACGTGAATGTCACATTAGGAGTCACATGTGATCGACGATGATCGAGGCTGCGGCATCGGATCGTCGAATCATGTGTTTTGAAGGTCGGACGACTGCGGAATTTCCTGTTTCGGAAAATTTTTTTCCTTAACCGGAATCGGGTAAACCCTAAGGTTTTACCGTCGCCGTACCTATATTTGGTAACCCTAATTTTCATTGAAAATGTGGTACCAATTTCGGTAATAACTCCGTCTCGTCTCCTTCTTTAAGGAGTTGAAACCCTAATTATCATGCGTCGTCTCCTCTTTGCTAAATGAGTCGAACACGTTCATTGATAATTTAATCTAAAAATAGAGAACCCTAACGATTGGTGTTTAAAACTATTGAGTCACCAATGCGTTTGATTGTTAATTCTTCATTAGTATGTTGCTTTCATTGATAAATTATCTCAGATTTACCGCCAATTAAGGTGCGACTTGCGCGCGAAAGCCCAGCTCCCTCCCCGAGAGTCAAACCCCAAAAGGTATATAAAACGTTGAGTTCGGGGTATGTTGAGTTGTAGAACTCTTCATATTTCTTTCGAATCATTTTGATTAACTTCAATCTGCCTCGAGCTCGACGCTGATTGATCTTTTATTCCACTGAAAGCATATAATTTTAACAACCCTAACCCTAACCCTAACCAGGGGTTAGTCCGGAACCCTAACCCTAATCGGGGTGGGTCGGTAACCTTAACCCTAACTTGGGTCGGGGGGTGATCTCCGGAAGGCGATCTTGCCTTTTTGGAAATTGCCCAATAAGGAAATACTGCGGAATTTCCTAATAGGATTCGCCAAAAAAGGAAATTCGTCTAAAAAGGAAATTAATTTATCCTTTTTAGGTAACAATTTATCCTTTTTTGGATTTTTCTAGAATTTTCGAATCGACCTAAACCCTAACCCTAATCACGTGGGTCCGAAGGTTCAGAAGTCACGTTGACCAATGACTAGTCACCCACGTGTATAGTCACGTGAAAGTCACACTAGGAGTCACATGTGATCAACGATGATCGAGGCTGCGGCATCGGATCGTCGAGTCATGTGTTTTAAAGGTCGGACGACTGTGGAATTTCCTGTTTCGGAAAATTGTTTTTCCTTAACCGGAATCGGATAAACCCTAAGGTTTTACCGTGGCCGTACCTATATTTGGTAACCCTAATTTTCATTGAAAATGTAGTACCAATTTCGGTAATTAACGAATTTAATAAATTAAAAATTACTGAATTAGGGATTACCAAAATTAAATAACTTAATTAAATTTCGGTAATTACTCCGTTTCGTCTCCTCCTTTAAGGAGTTGAAACTTTAATTATCATGCGTCGTCTCCTCTTTGCTAAATGAGTCGAATACGTTCATTGATAATTTAATCTAAAAATAGAGAACCCTAACGATTGGTGTTTAAAACTATTGAGTCACCAATGCGTTTGATTGTTAATTCCTCATTAGTATGTTGCTTTCATTGATAAACTATCTCAGATTTACCGCCAATTAAGGTGCGACCTGTGCGCGAAAGCCCAGCTCCCTCCACGTGGGTCAAACCCCAAAAGCGTATATAAAACGTTGAGTTCGGGGTATGTTGAGTTGTAGAACTCTTCATATTTCTTTCGAATCATTTTGATTAACTTCAATCTGCCTCGAGCTCGACACTGATTGATCTTTTATTCCACTGAAAGCATACAATTTTAACAACCCTAACCCTAACCCNTTAATTAAATTTCGGTAATTACTCCGTTTCGTCTCCTCCTTTAAGGAGTTGAAACTTTAATTATCATGCGTCGTCTCCTCTTTGCTAAATGAGTCGAACACGTTCATTGATAATTTAATCTAAAAATAGAGAACCCTAACGATTGGTGTTTAAAACTATTGAGTCACCAATGCGTTTGATTGTTAATTCCTCATTAGTATGTTGCTTTCATTGATAAACTATCTCAGATTTACCGCCAATTAAGGTGCGACCTGTGCGCGAAAGCCCAGCTCCCTCCACGTGGGTCAAACCCCAAAAGCGTATATAAAACGTTGAGTTCGGGGTATGTTGAGTTGTAGAACTCTTCATATTTCTTTCGAATCATTTTGATTAACTTCAATCTGCCTCGAGCTCGACACTGATTGATCTTTTATTCCACTGAAAGCATACAATTTTAACAACCCTAACCCTAACCCTAACCACAACCTCAACTACAACCATTACCACAACCGTTACCACAACCCCAACCACAACCATTACAACCAAACCAACCACAACCGTTACCACAACAATTACCACAACCACAACAACAACCACAACTGAAAAACTAGAAGATAGAACCATTAATGCCAATAATAATTATTATTATTATTAAGATTACTATAATAACAATAATATTTTTTAAATATTAATTTATGTAGTGTTGACTGGAGAAGAAGAAGAGACCACTCAACATTCAGTTAGAGCAAAATTATATTATATAGATGGGGAGAGGTGGAAAGAAAAAAGTGTTGGAATTCTTAGACTGAATTATTCTAAAAATTATGAAAAATCACCTCGGTTAGGTAATTAGTAAAAATTTGTGATAATTACGATTTTTATTATTTATTAAACATGACAATGATTACGAGAGATCAATATTTAACTAAAAAAATTATAATTATTTTATAGTAATGCGTGCTGATAACGTATTCAGAGTGATTTTGAACGTTGCATTATTTTATGGAATGCACGTTCAACTATCACAGGAAAAATTTGTAAGAATATTCGCATTTGAGAGTGACTTGCTCGTTCACCTGGCTATTAAGGTTTGTAATTTGTAATTTTGCAATTATGTTTTTACTATATATTTTTATAATGTATTTATATTTTATTGTACTTTATTGTATTTCTTTAGTTACCCAATTCTAATGCAGCCGATGGATTATACAATGCTATAATGAATGCAATAACTCCGGAACAAAATAAATCACATCCTAGAATATCTTCTCAGATGTCATTTTGAAAAATATATAATGACTATATTAAATAAGAACCGAGTTATTAAGATAATAAGAGATCACATTATAAATAATTAGTTGAAAGTTAGATCTTATAGTTTTTCGAAAATGCCCAATTTAAAAAACTTTATATTTCTTTATATTTTCTTTAAATTTTCTTTATATTTTCTTTATTTTTTCTTTATATTTTCTTTAAAAATTTTAGATTTTCTTATTAATTAGTAATTTATTTCAATTTATTTCTTATTTTCATTTTAAATAAAATTTATTTTTGAAAAAATTTATTGTCAAGTTTTTTTTTTATCTCGTTATACATATCAATTATATTTTTATTTATGCAAGCGTGATGGATTATAAAGAGAAGTAGAAAATGATGATGAATTATTGAGAAAATGGTAAAAAGAAAGAAGTACGCAATGCTATTATCTTAGATATCGTTTATTAATGTTATTGATTTAGATGATCTTGACACATCGACTACTGTGTTAAACTTCATTTCAAGAGGAAGTTGAAGCCCTAGAGTAAGCTTGAGCAATGGTGTACTATATTAATTTTCTAGATAAAAAGTTTTACGTATGTAATATACGCCCTACCGAAGGGAGCAAAGGGAGAAGTAGTAAGAAATATGGGAAGAACAAAATGGGGTGCATGCAGTCATTTTTTTAATTAAAGAATGTGACTTGAATCTAATTTATTTACGCTTAGCGAACATCAAACATTATATTTTATTATTATTTTTTACAGTATATATACACAATGTTATATAAAAAAAATATAAAATGGTCAGTATCATCATTTGTTTTTTCAAGGTTCTTTGCGATTATTTGATATAATTATTACTATTGTTACGTATTAATATTTTGATGCCACTGATCATATGTTATAAATTACATTTACCATTTACATTGGTTATTAAGAGCAAATAGAATGGATTCTCTCTTGACGAATTTGTCAGTATCTGATAATAATAGTAATAATACTAATTCGAATAAACAGGACAAATGATTCAAGAAATTAAGATTGAATTAAACTTATTATGTATGAAAATTTAAGATTACGACGATTTTTTTCCTTCTCATTTCTGATATAAAATATATTTAAACAAATATCCCAACATAATAATTAATTATATGTAGATTGTCTTTATTTTTTTCAATTGATCAAAATAATAACTTTCAATATGATAAGATAATAAATTCATTATACTCTAACTCTAGTATTGAATAAGTATTGTAATAAATAATTTTTCAAATAAATAAGTCAATTGATATTTCATAAAATAAAGAATAATAGATTTTTTTAATAACAATTTATTGATATGAAAGAGAAGAAAAAATGTGAATTTGTACAGGATAAAAGTGTCAGAAAAGTTAAGAATTTTTTTTATAAACACCAGTTTTCGCCTTATCAATTTTCACTGCCTTTTCAGGAATTCATTTTAAGCAATTAATATTCATATCCCATCTTTTCATTATATGCCTTCACTTCACCTTCTGTTAATACATCATCGCCAAAATCATCTTCTATATTCGGTTCCCAACTTCCATATCATTTTTGAAATTAAAAATTAGGTTTTTATTAAATATTTCTATAATAAAGAAAATAAATTAGTATAATTATTTAGAAAATATGTATAAATAGATATAAAACTACTATATAAAATACTTACTTTTAATATTTAATCCTTCAGGTTTTCCAAAAATTATCTCCGGATCTATTTTTTGTTGTGTTTTTAAACTTTTAGAGAGATTTTCAGATTTTGCCCAATCGGGATAAGGATTTTTCTCATCGACCTCCATTAAAAATTTGTATTCATTATTATGAATTCTAATTTCATCAAATTCTTCAAAACACGATAACTTTTTAATACATGTTTTCTTTTTTGATCAATTTCAGTCTCTGGATAACTGCATGTTCATCAGGAAGTTTTTTTAACCGTAAATTTACGTAGATTTACAATACCCACGTAAATTTACGTAATTTTTTTTGTAATTTTACGGAGCGTAATATTTTACGTAAAATTTTGTGAAAAATATTATATAAATATATTTTACGTAAAATTTTGCAAAAAATATTACATAAATTTACGATCCGTAGAAATTTACGTAATATTTTTCGCAAAATTTTACGTAAAATATTACACTCCGTAAAATTACAAAAAAAATTACGTAAATTTACGTGGGTATCGTAAATCTACGTAAATTTACGTAATTTTTTCGTAAATTTATGGTTATAAAAATTTCCTGATGTATATCAGAAATGAGAAGGAAAAAAATCGTTGTAATCTTAAATTTTTGTACATAATAAGTTTAATTCAATCTTAATTTCTTGAATNATACCCACGTAAATTTACGTAATTTTTTTTGTAATTTTACGGAGCGTAATATTTTACGTAAAATTTTGTGAAAAATATTATATAAATATATTTTACGTAAAATTTTGCAAAAAATATTACATAAATTTACGATCCGTAGAAATTTACGTAATATTTTTCGCAAAATTTTACGTAAAATATTACACTCCGTAAAATTACAAAAAAAATTACGTAAATTTACGTGGGTATCGTAAATCTACGTAAATTTACGTAATTTTTTCGTAAATTTATGGTTATAAAAATTTCCTGATGTATATCAGAAATGAGAAGGAAAAAAATCGTTGTAATCTTAAATTTTTGTACATAATAAGTTTAATTCAATCTTAATTTCTTGAATAATTTGTCCTGTTTATTCGAATTAGTATTGTTACTATTATTATCAGATACTGACAAATTCGGCAAGAGAGAATTCATTCTATTTGCTCTTAATAACCAGTGTAAATGGTAAATGTAATTATCTAATAATCATTATTCAAAATCAGACAAACAGGTTGCTCGATAATCAAGTGATAATTACAATCTATAGGGAACAAATCAAATTGCATGTGATAGCAATGATCTCCTATGCTTTGCTCTGGACAATTATTTTCATTAATCTTTAACTTTTATATTTTAACAACAATAATATTTATAAGCAATCGTACATACATGATTGAATAAATATTTAACAAATAAATTTATTATTGAAGCTATTCATGTTTCAAATTAAAAGTCAATCGTCTAAATTGTAGAATTAACATAATTTATTATAATTGATAGTGACTATTCAATTCATTATACGAGTGTAATTGTACAAGAATTGACCGTATAATATAAATAAATTAAAAGAAATAAAAATTCCAAAATATTTTTTTTGTTCTTCATTAATGCAAATATGAAAACATCTATTATATCTTTTATTCAATTTAATCAATTAAATAAAATGAAGGATCATTTAATGATTTAGGTCTTCCTTGGCCACATGTTGGTTGTTAAAATTTGTTGTTGTTTATGTCACGGGTTATTATTGTTTTGTTTTGTTTCTGTTGTAACTCTTTATTATTTTGACTTCTTGTTACGATTGCTAAAGATTTTTTATAAAATATGTTGATCCCAATTTTTAAATTTTGAGGGTTGATTTTTTTCTTAAAAAAAGAATTTAATTCTTTATGAAACATGGCATGGGTTATATTTTTTAATGTCTTCTAATCCACAGTATATTGCATGTTATATTTTATAAAAAATTTCATGCTAATCAATTTCTAAATTAGTAATTTTTTTTTAATTATCACATTAAAATATTTTTTCTCAAAAAAAAAAGAAAGAAATTTAGAACATTATAATTACAAATAATAAAATTTTTAAGAGAACATTTTCTCAAACAAAAAAGATAATTAAAATTTGACTTTCTTGAGATCCAAAAGAGGTGAATTTTAATTGCCTTTATTATTATCGTATCGCAAAAAAAAGCATTGGCGTTATTTGCTCATCTATACGAATATAAGAATATAATGTATCTGTATTTCTTTGTTTCTTTTAAACCTGTGATACCACTCCACGAAGATATCAACTAAGAGAAGAGGTCATCCATTAAAGAGTAGAAATTAGTGGCCTCAAAGGACTGTGAATAATGTAATGTCACAAGGTAAATTATTTCATCTATTTATTATTTCAAATTAAAAAAGAATTATTAAATAAATATTTATGAATATTCAAAAAGTTGAAAGACACAAGCTGGGAGACCATGAAAAAAGATGGGGGTTGAAGAAGTGGATGATGCAGTTGCAAATAATTATAATGATAATGATGACAATAATAATCATGATGATGATGAAAATGATGGTGGGAATAATGAGGCTAACAATGATGATAATAATAATAATGAATGTGTTATGGATACATTTGATAGCTAACAAAATAAAAGTGATGATAATAACCATTTGAATTTTCTCTATCTCAGAATATGTGTCTTTGCATGCCCAGCAACAAGTGAAGTAAATATATATACTAAACAATTTAAAAATTAAATATGAATATATTTTTATTTATAGGTTAATAGTAACAATTAAGAAGAAGATAATGATGGGATGCCAAATTTGTATGATACTATGTATGATAAGACATATATTCCATTGACATGGTAAATAATAATTAATTTAGTTATTTATCATCTCTTATTATCCAAAATTATTTATTAAAAGGATTGAAAAATTAATGGTAACAGTTTTTAAATTATAAGAAATACAAATTTAATGGATAATAAAATCATAAATTTAGAAAGGTAATTCTTAATTGTTTATATATTATATGCAATATTTATATTTTCTTTATTTCCTTAATATTGATTTTTATATAAAAATGTATAAAATGGGAAGGTCTTGAATTTTTGGATACACAAAGAAAATGAAATATTTAATATTTTAAATTATTTAATTTAATCTGAGAAAAATATAATAATCTCTATATTCTTAATCTGAAATTTAATGTAAAAAAATGCGTAAAGAATGATTCATAAAATATTTTTCAGCATTTAGGTAATCTTAGTAAAATGAAATATACTGTTTTAATAAATTCAAAAATATCAAATCTATAATCATTCATTTCTTCAACCTCTCCTGTTCGTCTATTGTGCCATTTCTATTTCTTAATCAGCCATATATTTGATATTATGAAAATTTTCATAAAGTGTCCATTGTGAATGATATACAGGATTATTTATCTGAAATTTATCAATGTCAGCATTCTCGCTATACAAAGTTCCAAAATTTTTAATAAATTGTTCTTTAGTATCATAAACGGACAGAATTTATAATATATCATGTATCAGAAATCTGATTTATTTGTTATGATTTCCCCTTGAATTGATATATAATTATATTTTGTATTAATTTTTTAGAGATATAATTATAGAACGTACATGACGTAGTCTAATTACAAAATATTTATTATAATAATTCAACTTTAAAATTTAAACGTGATTTTACATTGAATCGTAGACAATTTTTTTAAGTATTCTGACAGATTGACTATATTTTTCGAATTTATCATCATTAAATATGAAAAGATAAAGAAAACAACTTTTAATTTGTTGAATATTTATTTTTCTTGGAGTTATTGTGCAGCTTTTTATATACTAATAATCACAAAACTAACATTATTAATTGATTTTATTTATATTTTGTATTACAACTTGAATTATAAAAATTTTAAAAGTTCAGTTAAATATATTTCAGTAACTTTAAAATATAGCAATTAATTGTTTTTTTTAGATTTCATTATATTCCAATGCAAAATAACACTACATTAAATATTTAATTTATTAATATACAACTACTAAATTTATTAAAATATTCAATAATTTCATTAAAATTATGTTTGAATCCTGTTCCAATAAACTTCTTAATGAATATTTGTAAAATTTATATTTTTTTTTTTTTTAAAATTCAAACAGAGTCATGCCCCTATAAACCTTTATTGATAATTGTTGTAATACCAAAATTACATTAATATCATACATTTATAAAAACTGGCTATAAACCCAATAACCATAAGTTAAAACATTTAACCACCCGACCTATCGTTGCCCAGTGTTACCTAAGCAACTGATGGTCATGCCTCCGCCCATCCCTTTTTGACCAATCTGAGCAAAAAGTTGCTGGAAAGAAATATAATACACCCCAGGGACTGTACGCCAACCCGTACAGAAAAAAATTTTTTCTTCTATAACTATATATTTAATATATTTAATAACATATGATAAAAAAAGGAAAAAACCTATGAAAAAACCTTACATTCTGAGTTTGTAAACCATGACTAATTTTTATGTTCAATTCTTATACATACTGTTTGATTCTCATACCTGTTGTTCTCTATGGAAATGAAATATAAAAATATAAAAACAATAATTTCGACCAAAAAAATATATGAGACCCTATATATTCCCCCGATTATTGTTGGACAATTGTCTATCCCGGCCTCCGGACTATACATGTTCCCAAAATTGATTTTGGATTTTTGAGGTATTTCGACTTTTTAAAATTTATGCAGAATCTATTCTATATATGGAAGTAAAAAAAGTACCTAATTATGTGTATTTTTAATCAAAGAATAAATCTGGGTGGTCAAAAAATTTCGGGTTTTAAGTAAAATAATTTCGTCTTCTATGAAAAACTATTTCGACTTTTTTCCCCAAAATTGCAATTTCGGGGCCCCAAAATAATTTTGCGTGCAAGTATACTCCGGACTGCTGACGATCAATATTATCTATTCGATTACTTATACCTCCTACCCTATTAGCTAATTTCTTTACAGTTTCTGTTACTTCTAATAAACCCTTGGACATATTATCAAGTGTTTGTAACATTTCATCTGAATTACTGTTTGCTTTTGTTGTTTCAGTATCTGTTACCATTTCTTCCATATTTTCCTTTGATCCATAAACTTTTTCTTCAATTTTATCTAACCGCTCAACTAGTATTTTCACGTGATCTATCACCTTACTAAGTGCTATGTCAAGCTCTTCTATAACTTTGTTGTTCTTCTCAATTGATGAAAAAATTATTTCTTTTTCAGCATCTTCACGCACCTGTTCACTTACAGGAGACTTAAATTCATTTCTGTCTTTAACGTTTTTACTTTTCTTAACAGTTTCTGCATAAGTACTTTGATTATTCTTAGGCATAATCAAACTGGAATAATAATTTGGTTTATACCTTTTATATAAATTACCAAAGTTTTTGATTTTTTCTTCTTTATTAAATGCCACTTGTTTGCGATATTTAACAATGTCACATTCTTTTGCTTTATGTAAATCTGAACCACGGGTGAAGCATAAAGCTGATGACATGGGGACCATCCTAAGCTCAACTCCATCTATAAGTTTCATCATTTTATCCTTTCCATTTTGCAGAAGTATTTCTTCTGATTCGAAAGAGATAATCGCATAATTTTTTCTTCTGTATTCCTCCTTGGTTCGAGGAATATAAACAGTACGACCATCCATACTTTTAATGAATTCTTTAATATCTAATGCTGTCATGCCCTTAGGCATACCTATTAGCTTTGCTGCCCATTTCCCCCTATTATTTAATTCTTCATAACTAAAATTACCTGGAGTAATTCTTAGACAATCTGTTCCAATCCAAATCGACCAGACCGTTGAAAGTTGTTCCGATGATTCCTCATTTTCAAACTCCACATGAGCTAACTGCCACATGTTTTTAGTAATTAAATGCAATTGTTCCACTTTCCCAGATGCATAAGTAGATCATTTCTTTTAATATATAATGGAATATCCCTCATTTGGCAATACCTCAGCCATCTCCTGCAAGCAGATGTGGTGTTCAGTATCTCCTAGATTTACTTTTTTTGCATTTTGTACGTCTTCCTCTTTAGAAAGATAAATTACTATTTTCTTCTCTTTATTGGTTGTTTCAATTTTTCCAAAAATTACATCAATTTGATTTTGAAAAAGAAGACTTTTAACCTTTAAAATTTTCGCATACAAGGAGTTACCCTTGATTTTTTCCACCTCAATAAAGACTTTAGATAATTTTATACCGCATTCTCTATGCCAAATTTTGGGAGGAATACTTTTAGGTATTTCTACTGGCATTACTTTAACTTTTCTTTTATTCTTCTTTTTTTAACCAACTGTTTTATACTCTTCATCTCTGTAATATAAATCATCTTCCTCTTCACTTTCGTCTAAAATTTCTACGTTTTTTGGTTCTGTATAAAATGATTCACTTGGCCCTGGTTTAACGACGTTACTAATTTCCTGTTCTGTTTCCATCTCAGCTGACTCTCTAAGTGCTCGCTTTTTATTAATATGCTTCGATAAAAAGCCTTTTTCTTGTTCTTCTATATAGACAGTTCTCTCATTTTGGTTTTGAAAGTTGCTAGCTGTAGTATTTAAATTTGCGTTTTCTGCCATTTTTTGATTATCTTTTTCAGTGTTTTTTTGACCAGAAGTACTTCTGGTATTATATTTATGTTTTTCTTTGCCCATATGAGCAAGAATATTGTAAAAGAAATAAACTTTATATATGTATTAAAGCCAAAAAACTATTATTTTGACTGTGGGAATTTTTGGTACAAGTGATCGATGGAAAGAGTTTTATTTGTAAAATTTATATATTAAATATTATATATTTATTGTAACTTAATTTTACTATTTGATCCATTTTTGCTAAGTCAGACTTAAGGACTTATGGCCAAGACNTTTAACCAACTGTTTTATACTCTTCATCTCTGTAATATAAATCATCTTCCTCTTCACTTTCGTCTAAAATTTCTACGTTTTTTGGTTCTGTATAAAATGATTCACTTGGCCCTGGTTTAACGACGTTACTAATTTCCTGTTCTGTTTCCATCTCAGCTGACTCTCTAAGTGCTCGCTTTTTATTAATATGCTTCGATAAAAAGCCTTTTTCTTGTTCTTCTATATAGACAGTTCTCTCATTTTGGTTTTGAAAGTTGCTAGCTGTAGTATTTAAATTTGCGTTTTCTGCCATTTTTTGATTATCTTTTTCAGTGTTTTTTTGACCAGAAGTACTTCTGGTATTATATTTATGTTTTTCTTTGCCCATATGAGCAAGAATATTGTAAAAGAAATAAACTTTATATATGTATTAAAGCCAAAAAACTATTATTTTGACTGTGGGAATTTTTGGTACAAGTGATCGATGGAAAGAGTTTTATTTGTAAAATTTATATATTAAATATTATATATTTATTGTAACTTAATTTTACTATTTGATCCATTTTTGCTAAGTCAGACTTAAGGACTTATGGCCAAGACAAATCTATTGTATCTATAATTATAATTTATATTTCTTTTATTAGTTCTTTTCTTTTCTCCTCTCTTTCGACTTCTATATTATTATTATTATTTTCTTCCATTATTATTCACTTTTTGTCTTTTTCCTTTTTCTTTTCTTTATTTTTTTCTTTATTTTATTAGAAATATTATTTCTATTCTTCCACTCCATTACGTTTTCACATTCTTTTTTCCCAGTAATTAATCATTCCCTCTATAATTGCTTTGGATTTTACTTTAGATTTTACTTTAGATTTTACTTTAGATTTTAATATTGTCAGAATAAACCCTTTAATTAAATCATATAAAGTTATATAATTAAATGAACTATTTCTAGTATATCTATGTTCCATAAATATTTTGCTCTCAGATTCTAATCTAGTTTCAATTTTTTGTATCAATTTTTCCATTTTTGTATAATGTTCTCCATTATTTCTCTTTATATTCGAAAACATGAGTATCGTTTTCTTCAAACACATTTAGGATTATATATGTGGTTGGTGTTGAAATCTTTCAAGCATTACTGGAAATTCTTCATTTAGAAGTTTTGCAACAAACCTTCTTCTATATTGATCACCTTTTTCAGTTAAATTATTTGTTGTTTTACTTGGATTTACTGATCTAAAAGTAGTACATCTCTTTTGTGGTTTTTTCTCCGTGTCAGGTAATATTCTTTGAAGTATATTTTGAAACTTCTACTTTCTGCTTTTAACCGAGCTAATTTTTTAAAAGTCTGTTTTATTGAGGTATCTAGTATTATACCGTTCCGAATTGGAACAAAGGATCTATTCTTGATTTCTTTATAATTGATTTTATGTCGTAGTCTCCTCCCATTGAGTTGAGTTTTCCGAATTTTTTGCAATTGCATTAAAATAAATGTTAAGTTCTAATTCATTTATTCAGTTAAAGTCACATATTTAAATTTCGTAATAATGATATTTTCTGTAGCAAATCAAATTTGAAAATGATCAAAATATTTTATAAGTTACTGCAAGAATTAAAAAAATTTCTTAAGTGAAAATTGTGGCGTTGAAGAAAAATCAAAAAATTAGGAACAAGAAAAATTAACAAAAAGATAATCACCAAAAATGAAAAATTTAAAATAAATAAAAATTAGACTGTGTATAGTAATAATTTTTTTTATTGCTTTATTTAAACGAGATACAGATTAGATTACATTATTGTTGATTATTTTTTTGGCGTTGCTGTTCACGGTATTTCCGCATCGTTTCAACGCGTTTTAAAATTTCGTCAACTTTATTATTTAGATCTATTTAATTATTTTATAGTAAAAAAAGAAAGAATAATTATTATTATTATTTAATAATTAATAATTAATTAATAAATAACAGTCAATATACTTACTATTAAATCGTTCCTCTTCATTAAGATTGGAACTTATTGATTATTTTAATAATGGTCTCAACATCTCAGTTATAGATGTTGCATCGGCACCATCATCATTTTTACTTTCATTTTTACATTCATTATGGACACCAAGTGTACCAACTGAGGTCTTTGCCAATTCATTATTTTGCGAATCACCTAAAATCAAAAAATGTTAGGTTTATATATTATATTTTTAAAATAATCAATATACAAACTTTAATAGATTACAGGTGAAAAGTATGCTTGATTCAATATTGGCTTCTTCATTGTTTAGTTCATTATTCGATTCATCCGAATGTTGATTGGCATTTTCATTCTTTGTTCTTTTAATTCACTATAAATAAATAAAAAATAAATTAGTAGTTCTTTTTCGTTTTTAATATTTTTATTTTTAAAAATACATAAAGTATTTGAATATCGGTATGATAATAGAAGCCGTTACAGCACTAAGAGCAGTTAATGTGATAATAACATTCTTTTTGATATATATAAAAAGAAAGAATGAAAAAAAGATAGAATTTAGCTTTACGCAGTTAAATTTGAACCAAAGATAGATAATAAAAATATTCATGATAAAAGTACCTGAAAGTAAAGTTTATTAAAGGATAAGCTGAGAGTTGAGAGCAGTTATGTGAAGCAAAAATAAGAAAATTTAAGAGAAAAGTTGTAGATCGAGAGTAAAGTAAGTAGCGAGTTGGAAGTGAGTTGAGAAATTAAATTTCAAGATCAAGCAAAAACAAGTGGGTTTTATATGTAATTTCATGTTTACATGGCTCGTCTGAGTTTAAGCATGTAAACAATTTCTTATTTTTTTTATTTCTTTATTTGATATTATTTATGTGTAACGTGATCTTTTAACATAATAACCGAACAAATATAATATGTATTACGTAATTGGATTTTTATATTTTTACTGTATCTAATTAATCTATCAAATTAATTTAATCTAATCCATTATAATATAATAATTAGTGGTAGTGGTGAACCATTGAAGAATGGAGAAAATTGGAGTAAAATGTCTGAGTCATTCTTCTTAGTTTCCTTTGTCGCCATTATTATTTGTTCTGAAGTTAAAGTGACAAATAGGATAAATAGTGGTATAAAAATTTAATTTAATTTTGTTATGTAATCTGATTTATAACACAAAAAAGTAAAATATGGTTTTGGTCATCAGGGATAAAATATTGCCATGTTTAAGTCACATAAGTTCGTACTTCATTTGTATTGAAAAAATCTTTTTTTATTCTCTGGATAATTTCTATCAACGTTTTACATAAGTGTAAGGACATGATCCTATTGAAAAAATTATACCCTTGAAATAACTATTGGTGAAATGGTCGGAGAATGGAAGAATAATGAAATTATAAATTGTGTTTGCTTCACCACCACAATCATTTGAATAGTGTTATATATAGAATCTATTTGTACATATTTATAGAATGCAAACTTTCAATTAACTAATTAAATATATATATTAATATAATCAATACATTCAATATATAATTAATACTTAAATTTTATTTAACGGAACCGTTGTGAGTCCGGAGAAAATTATATTTATTTTTATTTTATCTGGATTAAACCACGTACGTGGCGTTACAAAAAGATGTACAAGAATCCTTATCAAAATCATCACTAATCCTACCTAAACAGATAATGTCTACGTAATACCACGGTCAATTACTTGAAATGTAAGAAAGGTAAAATAAGATTTGAACTAGATATGATAAATAAATAGTTAATTTTATTATTATTAAAGATCAGATTTAAAACAGAAAAAGCACCAGTCATGAATTCGGAAATTTAATCAATATATTTGAAAATTATAAATAATCCAGGCTAAAAATACAATTTAGAATTAACTCTTACAGTAAAAAAAATACAATAATAAAGTAAAATAAAATAATATTTGATTTTTTTTTTATGCTTTAATTTTTTAATTTTTTAAATATTTAAAAATAATATATAAAATAATTTAAAATCTAATGTAATATTATCTCCTTTATCCAAATTAATGTATTCCAGGTTGAGAATTGAACTTTATTTTTTTCAATCAATGCATTCCTATGATTCTTTATAATAAACATCATAAGTTATGACACGTTCATTATACTTTGAAAATTATGGTCTATACATTAAAAATTATCATTAATTAATTATTAAAATAATATAAATACACAAAACAATATCTTGAAATTATCCAGATTTTATATTTTCAAAAAAATAATAAATTAAATAACTTACAATATTTGCCAATTTAGGATTCATTTAATTGCTTAATTTATTGTTGAGTGCTTGTCATACAATAATTGCATAAATTAACATTGTCTATTGTTTCCCATTTTGTTATTCTTTCTTTCTTTTTTTTTGACGTTAATTTACAAAATTTACAAAAAAGAATAATGTCTTTAAAATTCTTTGACAAGTTATCTCAAAATCTTATCGATCTTCTTAATGATAAAGATGATCATAATGTAATTATTGAGGTTGAAAATAAGGAAAAATCGTTTACGGCACATTCCAACATATTAAAATTTCGATCGACATATTTCCGAAGAGAATTAGAAAATATTCAGCCGAATGAAAATAATATTAAAATGATTATCAAGTCGAGCATTTCTACTAAAATTTTTAATGTTATTCTTCAGTAAATTGTTATCAAAAATAATTGCTTATATTGAAATTTATTTTATTAATTATTTTTATTTATTATTCATTATTTATTATTTAGATATATCTACGGAGGAATTGTTGATTTAGAAAATTGTGAAACTAGATTTATTTATAATTTAATGTTAGCTGCTGATGGATTTGAACTTGAGGAATTAACCAACAAATTAGAAATTCTTCTTATTGAAACCAAAGGCTCCTGGTTGAGAACGCATTTTTCTTTTATTTATCATTCTATTTTTAGTAGAAACGACTTTAAAAAATTAAAAAATTTCTGTAATGATATTGTCGTAAAGTATTGTCGCGGTCTGCGCAGAACAATATGAAAAGTTACGCAAATCAGTCTCAATAAACTCAAGATAATCTCACGACAATTCAATGTTTAACTAACGCACTTCTCTTGTGCACAATTTCACGAAGCAGGCAATCAGTCGATCTAAACCTGCTTACTAACACTCTTAAACAATGCAATTTCGTGTAATATCTGAAGGTTCGATGAGCAAGTGGAGTAAAAGTACCTTTATTACTGCTTGCACACTACCAAAATTGATAGACCTTTTTTTAGTAGCTTTTCAGAGAAATAAAAGTAGTTTATTCAAAAGTATTTATAAAGATTTGTTACAAAAATATAACAATAGAGATATATTACTGCTTTGGCGTATCTTATCCCTATTGCTATGCAAAAGTTTATTTTATTACAAGATAATTTTAGAATTATTAGGTCACTATAGGATCCTTTATTATTAGAATTAACTATTGCGAAGAAATTATTTATTATTTTTATTATTAATCAAAAATCAAAAAAAAGTCTATTACAAAAATAAAAGAATATTTTAGAACTATTTCAATTATTATTAGGATTGTAAGAAGATTTATTATAATTTTGAGTATAAAATTGAATAAAAAAAATGTTTGCCCAAAAGGAATCTCTCGTTCTTTTCTCCAACCGCAGCTTCTTTTATAAATTTTCTATTGTTTACCTTCATCTTCCATCATCCATAAACACGTTCTTGTGTTAGGCGAAAAATAAAATCTCATCCAAGATGAATATTTCATCCAAATAGTGACACATATCATCCTTTCTCATCCCCCGTGACATTGGTTACCTTTGTGTTGCCTCAGTATCCAAACCTTATTTTTGATAGTTCGGATTTTACTTCTCTTGAAGAATCTGCAATAGTGTCTCTTCTCAAACGAGATGATTTGCAAATTGAAGAAATTAAAATCTGGGATTATGTCATCAAGTGGGGAATTGCTCGGAATCCTGGTTTGCCTACAGATCTTGATGAATGGACCAAGGAAGATTTCCTTACACTTAAAACTACTCTACAACAATGCTTACCACATATTCTCTATTTTCAACTTTCGAACATTGAAATTTATGATAATATCAAGCCTTATAAAAAAATTCTTGACGAACAACTTTGGGAAGATATTAATCAACATATAGCACTCCCTGACCCAGTGAAATCAGTTATTTTACCACCCAGAACAACTTTAATTACTGAATTGCCTCATCGTACTAAGGAACCCTTTTCGACTATAATTTCTGAAGAACATGCAGCAGAAATTTCTGCATGGATTGACCGTAAAACATCTAATTATCTAACAACAAATATTCCATATAATTTCCAATTAATTTTACTTGGGACTAGAGATGGATTTGCTCCTCAAACTTTCTGGGATATTTGCAATGGTCATTCTAATACAGTAGTTGTAGCAAGAGTTAAAGGAACTGACGAAATTATTGGGGGTTATAATCCCTTAGAATGGGATAACAGTAATATTAATGATAAATGGATTGTTACAAAAGATAGTTTCATTTTTTCACTAAAAAATGGTGACATACAAAATTCAATTCTTAGCAGAGTAAAAGATCCCGAAAATGCAATCACGAATGTATGCAAAGATGATCAAAATAGATATGGGCCATATTTTGATGATTTGTGGATGTATAGTGATGAATCTGATTTCACTTTAGATAATAGTTGTAGAAGCGTTTTCTGTTATTATGAAAAACCTATAAGATCATCGGAACACTTTTCAATCATAAATTATGAAGTATTTAAGATTGTTAGGAAAACTATTTAAAAGTTCTACATTTTATAGTATACCAGAAATTTCCGTGCCGTTGAGCATAGAAACGCATTTTTATCTTACTACTGTATGTGAAATACAATATATGAGCAATTTTCTTATTATTTATGCTTGTATATCGGTATTTATTAAATAACTTGACTTATATTTATCAAATTATGAATTTTTTATATTTTTTCCTAATTGAAATTATTGATTAACCGTTTNCTGACGAAATTATTGGGGGTTATAATCCCTTAGAATGGGATAACAGTAATATTAATGATAAATGGATTGTTACAAAAGATAGTTTCATTTTTTCACTAAAAAATGGTGACATACAAAATTCAATTCTTAGCAGAGTAAAAGATCCCGAAAATGCAATCACGAATGTATGCAAAGATGATCAAAATAGATATGGGCCATATTTTGATGATTTGTGGATGTATAGTGATGAATCTGATTTCACTTTAGATAATAGTTGTAGAAGCGTTTTCTGTTATTATGAAAAACCTATAAGATCATCGGAACACTTTTCAATCATAAATTATGAAGTATTTAAGATTGTTAGGAAAACTATTTAAAAGTTCTACATTTTATAGTATACCAGAAATTTCCGTGCCGTTGAGCATAGAAACGCATTTTTATCTTACTACTGTATGTGAAATACAATATATGAGCAATTTTCTTATTATTTATGCTTGTATATCGGTATTTATTAAATAACTTGACTTATATTTATCAAATTATGAATTTTTTATATTTTTTCCTAATTGAAATTATTGATTAACCGTTTATTAATGAATTTCACCAGTTTTTTATAACAAAAATATTTATTAATTGAAATCGAGTAAATATGAAATTAGTATTAATTATGCTTAATAAAAATACTCTAACAGTTAATATTGTATACATTTACCAAAAATACAAAATAATTTATTGTCATTAAAATGATAAGATTTTGTCACGTTTCACTTTGTAAATTGTACATATTACATTGTTTCAAATTAACAGTACAGTTAATATGTTGGCTTAGTAAAATGTAGTTGCTAAATAATATAGATTGAAATTTATTACTTAATTTATTACTTAATCAATTTCGCACATACGTAGATCGCTGTTTATTTTTTTTTAAATTAATGAGATAATCTAAATGGCGAGAAACAAAATATCAAAAATTCAGTAACTTCTTTTTTAGTATCTACATATATTCTATTTTTAGTTCAGAGATACATAAATTATACGAAATATATATTAAATGTATTAATTCTCATTAATCATAGATCAATCTAGGAGAATAAAATATTGAGTATATATAAAGTATTATCTTTGGTTTTTAATTCAAAATGACCATGACATTTAAAAGTTATACTATAAATGAAAAATATATATTAACTGTCAGAATTGTATTTCTACTCTTGATAATATTTTTGTTAAGCAAATAATTTGATGGTTTTCATGATTATTTTTCGAAGATTTTTTTTTTGACGAATTTATTTTATTAACAGCAGCAGGAATAAACCTTTATATTTTTATCATAATATCTATACAAATAAAACAACCAAATAGAATAATAATAATAATTGATAAATAAATAAGCAGACCGATAAAGATAGAATTGTTTTTTTTAATCGATAATTGACTTTAGTAAAAATAATTTTATTATTGTTATTCGCACTTTTGACTTCTATATATATTTAATTTCCTCCATTTCAGTCAATAGGGTTGCCATTTTTCGATCTATTTTTTGTTACCATTTTCTTGGCTACTACTATTTGGTATAATGAATGTATTCTGTTCTGTATAATTATTAGAGCATGAAAATTTTTTATGGAAATTATTAATTTTAAAGAATAATTTCGAATATTTGGTCAGAAATGTTTGGCTAGCATTATTTTTATCACTGAGAAAAGTGTTTCTTAAAAGATGAATGATAGCTGATTGTGCAATGAAGGTATTTTTATTATGTTCTCAATAATAATATTATATTCTTTTTATTATTAAGTTATGAAAAGTCTTGAGTTGACTTTTCTAAAAACTTAATGTCATTTTTTAGAGTAATTTTTTTAGAATTTAAATTTCTTTTGCAATTTATGAAGGATTAGGGATACTTTAATAAAATTAAAGAAATAAGATTGCAATTTTTTTTTAAGATTATAACAATAATTTAATTTTCTGTCAACTTAGATTTTTTAAGAGTATTGTAAATTAATTTCTACAATATATACAATACATTGTGCACAAAGTATTTTACAATAGTTTGTTTGTTTTTTTAATAAAATTAATTTTACAACAAATATTGCAATTAGATCTTATCATGGAATATCTTAAAAAAAAAAAGAGAAAAATCAGATGGTATTAAAAAAATAAAGATTTTACCATCATCAGGAAATTTAATAAGGTGTAATATTATATAATATTATGTCATATTAATTTTCCTGATGTTATCAATTCCTTTAATATATTTGTGAACATTCCCAAGTAAGAACATAATAAATACAAATAATCTACCTTATTTATCTGAAATTTGAGTCCAACTGTAAGAAAATATGTATTATTAAAAAATAATAATAAATTAATTGATTAATAACTTACAATCTAAATTAGGATAAATCAATATTAAATTTTTAAATTGTATAAATTAAAAATTCGAGCTAATAATGTTCCCCTGACCCCGAACCCTTGCTATATTATAAAATTAACTTTGTTATTGCTTATACTTATAAATCATTTATTTATAGCAAAAACTGTTATTTAGCTTTAACTTATAATTTCAATTATTAATAGGTATAAAAAACAATATCAATAAGTTTGATAGAGCGAAAGTAAAAGTTAAATACCAAATACAGAAACTTTATTAACATTTTAGATAAATTCCTTTTCTAGATTTAGAGTGTTTATCATTTTTGTTAATTTTCATTTTATGGATCATGAAACTAATTTAAAAAATAAATAAATAATCTTGATCTCTTCAAAAATTTTTTTTATTGAAAAGATCAAGATTAATTTTGTCGAATCTGGAGATATTGATTTATTGAAAAAATAAATAATCTTTTCAATTTTTTTTATTTTTATAGATTTCGGTGGCATGAAACAAATAAAAATAATTTATTGAAAAGATCTAGATTATTTATTTATTTTTTTTTAATTATTTTTGTTTAATCAGATGTGATTTAATAATAAAAATAAAAAATTAAAAGATCAAGATTATTTATTTTTTTAATATTTTCATGGTTCGCGGTGGCAAGAAGCGAATAAAAAAAATTTATTTTTTTTGTTGAATCGGGAGATATTGATTTATAAAAATAAATAAATAATTTTGATCTTTTCAACAAAGAATTTTTTTTTATTTTATAAAACAAATAAAAAATTTATTAAAGACTAAGATTATTTATTTATTTTTCTAATTAGCTTTCTCGAATCGAGAGATGTTGACTAATTAAAAAATATATCATCAAAAAGTGAAATGGTAATTCCAATTAATTATTTATGCTGGTGCAATAAATTTTTTATGGAAAAATTATAGTGAGTAAATTAATACAATTAATAAACCAACTTCAATTTAAAAACATTCACATCATGAGAATATTGAGAATCACGAGAAAGATAGATGGTAAAGTGTTAAATACTCAACCCAATTTGTTATTTAGTTTTTATTTTATACTTTTTTCATTTAATTAATTTATTTTTTAATGAAAATTTATAGAAAGAATAATATTAAAAGAAGAATATTTTCGTTGAAATCTTAATTTAATATTAGTGTGATGGAAAGATATACCAAATAGTATATTGGAGTAGGAATTTTTTCTATTTTTTTATTTTTGTGAATTTTATCATAACAATAATAATAATAGTTGAAATTTACAATATCATCTAATATGTATTTTCATTTTTATAAAATAATATGTTTAACAGGATAAACATATTATAATGCAAATAGAAAAATAATAATAATTCTAATCATAACAGCCACAACAACAATAGTTATTATTATTTGATGTGATGAATAAAAATAATTTTATATTGAAAGTGATTCAATATTTATCAAAATTCAAAAAATTAATGATACTGATATTTGATAATTTCAGCTTATAAATAAATTTTTAACGGGCTCTTTTTTGATCAATTCGCAAATGCTGTCATAATATCATTGAGATTTGTTTCATCAGAAAACCGCAATCTGCGTATGATCCGTATAAATTACGTAAATTTACGCAGATTGCGGTTTCCTGATGACTTGTTTTCTTTAATTCTTTTCTTTTTTTTGAATACAATATTATATAATTTATAAAGAAATATTTTTAAAGCATTTAACTCTCACTTAGTATTGCATTACGGATCAATTCTCTTGAAGATTAATTCGTTGACTTCAACGAGAGATATTTAAATTTATTTTTTTGAATTCAAATATCTCAAAGGGAAATTTTTTTAAATCACTTATTTGTACAACTCGAAAAAAATATGTATGTTCAAAAAGGGAATCTCTGTAACATTATTGTTGTACAAAATGGAATTTATTTAATAATGTTATTTTTTTTCATATTTTAAAAAAATTGAAGGGAAGAATGGAGAAGGATAAAGAAATTAAAGAATTTGGAGAAATGAAAGAAACAAGAAAAACTGAAGAAACGAAAGAAATGGGAAAAACAGAAGAATTGGAAGAATCGGAAGAGTAGGACATTGTTGCATTAAACGTTATTTTTAAAATCATAATTTATTGCTTATATTAATATTTCTAATCAATATTACAGCGAGTGAGTATTTAATTTTATAATTAATGTTTTAATATTATAACGATTCTCTAATCAATAATAAACTAATCAATATAAATTATATTACAGTGAGTGAGTATTTAATTTTATAATTATTGAAATCAATGTTTTAATATTATATAACGATTCTTTAATCAATAATAAACTATTCAATATAAATTATATTACAGTCCGTGAGTATTTAATTTTATAATTATTGAAATCAATGTTTTAATATTATATAACGATTCTCTAATCAATAATAAACTAATCAATATAAATTATATTACAGTCTGTGAGGATTTAATTTTATAATTATTGAATCAATGTTTTAATATTATATAACGATTCTCTAATCAATAATACACTAACCAATATAAATTATATTACAGTCTGTGAGGATTTAATTTTATAATTATTGAATCAATGTTTTAATATTATATAACAATTCTCTAATCAATTATCATAAACTAATCAATATAAATTATATAACAGTCTGTGAGTATTTAATTTATAATTATTGAAATCAATGTTTTAATATTATATAACGATTCTCTAATCAATAATAAACTAATCAATATAAATTATATTACAGTCTGTGAGTATTTAATTTTATAATTATTGAATCAATGTTTTAATATTATATAACGATTCTCTAATCAATAATAAACTAACCAATATAAATTATATTACAGTCTGTGAGTATTTAATTTTATAATTATTGAAATCAATGTTTTAATATTATAGAACGATTCTTTAATCAATAATAAACTATTCAATATAAAT
>PQFF01000087.1:479080-497654 GCA_003547095.1 Diversispora epigaea | reverse complement strand
GTGAGTATTTAATTTTATAATTATTGAAATCAATGTTTTAATATTATATAACAATTCTCTGATCAATAATAAACTAATCAATATAAATTATATTACAGTCCGTGAGTATTTAATTTTATAATTATTGAAATCAATGTTTTAATATTATATAACGATTCTCTAATCAATAATAAACTATTCAATATAAATTATTACAGTTCGTGAGTATTTAATTTTATAATTATTGAAATCAATGTTTTAATATTATATAACGATTCTCTAATCAATAATAAACTAATCAATATAAATTATATTACAGTTAGTGAGTATTTAATTTTATAATTATTGAAATCAATGTTTTAATATTCTCTAATTAATAATAAACTAATCAATATAAATTATATTACAGCGAGTAAGTATTTAATTTTATAATTATTGAAATCAATGTTTTAATATTCTCTAATTAATAATAAACTAATCAATATAAATTATATTACAGCGAGTAAGTATTTAATTTTATAATTATTGAAATCAATGTTTTAATATTCTCTAATTAATAATAAACTAATCAATATAAATTATATTACAGCGAGTAAGTATTTAATTTTATAATTATTGAAATCAATGTTTTAATATTCTCTAATTAATAATAAACTAATCAATATAAATTATATTACAGCGAGTAAGTATTTAATTTTATAATTATTGAAATCAATGTTTTAATATTCTCTAATTAATAATAAACTAATCAATATAAATTATATTACAGCGAGTAAGTATTTAATTTTATAATTATTGAAATCAATGTTTTAATATTCTCTAATTAATAATAAACTAATCAATATAAATTATATTACAGCGAGTAAGTATTTAATTTTATAATTATTGAAATCAATGTTTTAATATTCTCTAATTAATAATAAACTAATCAATATAAATTATATTACAGCGAGTGAGTATTTAATTTTATAATTATTGAAATCACTGTTTTAATATTATATAACGATTCTCTAATCAATAATAAACTATTCAATATAAATTATTACAGCGAGTGAGTATTTAATTTTATAATTATTGAAATCAATGTTTTAATATTATATAATGATTCTTTAATCAATAATAAACTATTCAATATAAATTATATTACAGTCCGTGAGTATTTAATTTTATAATTATTGAAATCAATGTTTTAATATTATATAATGATTCTTTAATCAATAATAAACTAATCAATATAAATTATATTACAGTGAGTGAGTATTTAATTTTATAATTATTGAAATCAATGTTTTAATATTATATAACGATTCTTTAATCAATAATAAACTATTCAATATAAATTATATTACAGTCCGTGAGTATTTAATTTTATAATTATTGAAATCAATGTTTTAATATTATATAACGATTCTCTGATCAATTGTCAATAATATTTTTAGTTTTTTTGGACATTGTGGCAAATGTCATCAATATAATACTGGAAGAAATTGGTGCCATCCATGTAATGCCAAACAATTTCAAAATGAATTTAATAAATGGACAAGTGGAGATAAAGAAATTGATAAATTTATTCAACAAATACAACTTAATGCAAATAAACATTCAGAAATTATTGAATGGATTCCATTTGACAGACTTGAGAATGTAATATACCTTGCTAAAGGGGGTTTTGGCACTGTATATAAAGCTAGTTGGCTTGATGGATTTATTAGATCCTCTGATGAAGACATTTGGTGTAGGAAAGGTGAACAGAGTATTTGCTTAAAAAGTCTTGATAATCTCACAAATAAAAATGATTTTTTGCAAGAGGTAAATATTTCATATTATTTAATTTCATTATTTTAAATATATAATAATTTTATTTTATGCTAATAAATATTTTAGATTAAAAATCAACTTAAGTTTCGAGGCAAAAATTCAGTTGCAATATATGGAATCACTAAAAATCCAACAGAAAATGAATATATGATGATTATGAATTATGCACAATATGGCAGTCTTCGAAAACTGTTAAATAATAAGTTTGTTGAATTAACTTGGGGAAAAAAATCTTCTATTTTATTCAATATTATATATGGACTTAAAAATATCCATGAAATGGGCTTAATACATAAAGATTTTCATTCTGGTAATATAGTTAATCAAAATTTAAATTTAAGTTATATTACTGATTTTGGATTGTGCAAACCAGTTTCAGAAAATGATCCAGAAAAAATTTATGGTGTAATCCCATATATGGCTCCTGAGACATTAAGTAGAGGGGAATACACTAAAGCATCTGACATTTATTCATTTGGTATGGTTATGCTAGAAGTTCTAACTAGTTATCCACCATATTATAATATTCCACATAATGAAAATCTTGCAATGGACATTTGCAAAGGGCTTAAACCTGAAATTAAGTGTGAAATTCCTCAATATTTTAAAGAAATTATAGAAAAATGCTGGAATTTTGATCCTCTCAATCGTCCAACTACTGAAGAATTGTGTTCTCAACTTCGTGAATGTTTTGATGGTAATGAAATAAGAAAACAAGTAAAAAAACAAATCAAAGTGGCAAAAAAATCAAACAAGGATTTTATTAAATATGATCCAAATGAAATGCATCCTGAAGCAATATATACAAGTAGACTCATACCTAAAATCACAATTCCTGAATATGATACATTTAGTAAGTATAAATAAATTTCTTTATTTTTTTTAGAAAAAAAATTTCTATTAATTATTTATTTAGATTCAAGACAGAATTTTTTTTCAATTCCTGATAATATAATTGGTAAGTTTATTTTTTTTCTTTAATTATTTTCTGAATATTCTATTAAAATATTTTTGATTGATACTAATTTTATTTATTTATCAGAGTATAAAAATAATAATGAAGATACTAATGAAAATAATAAAGATAATAATACAAATAATACTAATAATAGTAACAAGAGGGATAGAGGTAAACATCTTTTCCTTTGTATCTTTTTAAAAAAATTTGGAATTGGTACTAATTATTTTATTAATTTTAATTAGATGATGATGGTGATGATAATGTTGTTGTTTCTGTAGAGATTCATATCGAAAAGAAACAAAAATTTTGATGTAAATGATTGTTAAAATAATTTTCATATTTTAATTTTATTTTTTTTATTGTTTAACAAATAAATAAATGCATAAATGAAAATCTAAAGTATTATTCCTTTTGTAAAGTGAAACAAAGATTTCGAAAAATATCAACATCAATTTAATTAGGCAGTGTTTGATGAAATTTATTTTTTTTAAACGTAAATAATGCAAAATTTTATTATAAAAACTAATTTAAGTAATCAATTGAAGTTGTTCGAAATTGATTTTTTGCATATATTTATAAATTTCAATATTGTAAGTATTAAATAAAAAACGAAAAAAAAATGACTAAAATTTCTTTTTTTTAGATTTGTAATAAATGTTATGCATTATTTTATTACTTATTGGTTATGAACATATTCAAATGGAAATTTTTGCTTTAAAAAATTATAAATTTTCTTGAATATTATTCAATTGCGAATTCATACTTTTGTTCCAAAAAAAAAAATTAAAAAAATTTCACTGTTCATTTATCAATTCGGACTACATAATAATTCATTTATTTATTTGAAAATAAAAAATGAATAAATTAACTTTGAAAACCATTAATTCATGATACTGTGGCGAAGTAAATTGGTAATCAGGTGAAATGTCACGGGGGATGATATTTTGTAACACTAGATGAACTTTCAGGTAATTGTCATCTTTGTACAAGGATGAAGGATGAAGTATGCTGTACGGGGATGAAGGATTTCGTACAAGGATGAAGGATACCGTACGAGGATGAAGGATGAAGTACAAAGGATGAAGGATGAAGTGTAAACAAAAGAGAAAGTATAAATACGACTGTTGTTGAGAGTAAGTTTCAGAAGTTAGTTATTAGTTCATACAGTTACATATAGTTACAAGCAGTGTTGTCGTTGGACATCTTTTGGACATCCTTTGGACAATTTTAATAACAAAAAAATTAGATTTATTCAAAATTTTATTATAATAACCTATTTTAACTTTATAAGTAAAAGTATTTAAAGCAAGTCGGTGAATTTAATCATATATTTTTTATTTTAATATTTCAAATATTTAGAGTTTGGACATGCTTGGACATGGACATGGACATCCAAAAAAAGCTTTGGACATTAAAAATGTACAACACTGGTTACAAGTGTTAGTCATTAAATAATTAATAGTTAGAAATAATTCAGAATAATTCGAAATACTTTAATAAATATTATATAGAAAAGTAAACTTCATTCAGGAACAGGAAAGATACATTATGCTGTAATATTTCTGTTGTTAAATGATGCTTTACTTTTAAAAACTTTATATTTTATATTTTAATAAACTTATATTTTGTGTCGCGATATTGCGAAATATTATNCAGGTAATTGTCATCTTTGTACAAGGATGAAGGATGAAGTATGCTGTACGGGGATGAAGGATTTCGTACAAGGATGAAGGATACCGTACGAGGATGAAGGATGAAGTACAAAGGATGAAGGATGAAGTGTAAACAAAAGAGAAAGTATAAATACGACTGTTGTTGAGAGTAAGTTTCAGAAGTTAGTTATTAGTTCATACAGTTACATATAGTTACAAGCAGTGTTGTCGTTGGACATCTTTTGGACATCCTTTGGACAATTTTAATAACAAAAAAATTAGATTTATTCAAAATTTTATTATAATAACCTATTTTAACTTTATAAGTAAAAGTATTTAAAGCAAGTCGGTGAATTTAATCATATATTTTTTATTTTAATATTTCAAATATTTAGAGTTTGGACATGCTTGGACATGGACATGGACATCCAAAAAAAGCTTTGGACATTAAAAATGTACAACACTGGTTACAAGTGTTAGTCATTAAATAATTAATAGTTAGAAATAATTCAGAATAATTCGAAATACTTTAATAAATATTATATAGAAAAGTAAACTTCATTCAGGAACAGGAAAGATACATTATGCTGTAATATTTCTGTTGTTAAATGATGCTTTACTTTTAAAAACTTTATATTTTATATTTTAATAAACTTATATTTTGTGTCGCGATATTGCGAAATATTATTAAATATTGTTTGATACTGCGTTAATACTTTTACTTCACCTTACTCACTGTGCCTTCATGATTAATTGATTGATATTTGATTATTATTATTATTATTTATATATATTTATTATCTGTTTCGAGATAGGCAAGTTTAGATCGACTGATTGCTTGACCTACTGGCAGATAAAGCATATTATTATTTTGTTTGTGTGATGCAAACTGAGAGACTGATTTAAGAATTGTTCGAAATACTCTGCACTCCTGTGACAATACGTTAGTTAAGTGCAGATCATTAATTTAAGATTATCTGGTGATATAATATCTACATATTGAATAATGAATAAAGGAGTAAAATCGAACTTTGGTTTCTCTTGGTTCTTAAAATTAGAATAGGCATTTTCGGCCATTTTCTCAAGAGAAAATTATTTAGTTAACTGCAAAAATCATTTGTAATTTGTTCAATAACCCACGAATCAAGAATCTATATTAATAAAAAATACCTGTGCAACATGTCACATTAAGCTTACTTTGTATAAATTGTTTTACAGTGATATGATTGACCTTTTTTCGTGATACTATTGTACCACCAATTCGCATTTTATTTTATGATGACAATCTGTGGGGAATGCACCTAGTTAAATTATAATTATAATATATAAATTCAATTATTTTGCAGCAACAAATAAAAATTTTTATTATTAAATTAAATAGTATCTCAAAATAACTTTCATCACTTTAAATATCATCGAATTAAAACTTATTAATAAATTCATAGACACGAAACATCAAATCAAATCTAAGATCAAGCATATTATATAACAAGAGATATTAGAAGAATTCTTCAATGTTTTATGTTAATATGTACATTATATTCAAAAATATATTATTTAGATGGCAATTCACTTGGAGACTGAAGATTTCTGGATTCTATAGCATTACAAAAGATTCAGATGCTCACAAATATATGGTGGTGGTATTAAAATATCTAAAAGACGGAAATCTTAGAAATTATTAAATAATAATTTCAAATTACTTGAGTATTTAATTTTACCGATATTCATAAATTAGGTAGATATAATTCTTCATCCTAGAAATATTTTATTGTATTATTTTAAGGAGATATTTATGATATTAAGTTAGTCACGGAAAACAAAAAAGAATCCTAAAGAGAAAAGTTTTGGACTATTGTCATATATACCTCCTAAAGTGTAGATGTAGAAAAATATATTAGTAATTACAGAGTTAGCATTAACTAAAAATTAAATTTTATACATTTCACATTTTACACTACTACACAAATGATTATGTAATGTCAAAAAGTGAAATTTATTTTAAATAATGAGTTTCTTAAAAAGTTCTTAATAATAAATATTTATTTCAAAACTATAAAAAAACTATCATTTAATTAGTGAAATTTTAAAACATAACCTTATTTAATTGATTCACTAAAATTGCAACTTAATAAACTTAGAGATCAAGTTAATGTTCAAATTAATTAACGAAATTGTTAAATTAATTTATTTAATTTTAGATAAGAATTGTAGCTTTATTTCATATTGTTATAGATGCGATCATTAAATATCGCTTAGAGTAACAATTAAATTATTTTATATAATGTTAATTTCTATTCATTATTAAATGTCAAAAGTTCAGTTATTTTTTTAAAGCACAATAAATAAATAAAATTCATTATTAGCTTTAATGATTATAATTATTCATTATTTTGTCTATATTCTAATCATTAGATCATGATAATTAATCAAGTAATTGATTATAATTTGTAATTTGTAATTCGTAATTTGAATTATTTCTTTTTTATTTAGTCATTTTTATGAATTTTTTTTCTTGTAAAGCTCAAAAATCGATTAGAGTTAATACAAATAAATATTTTGGATTTCTAAATTATAAAATATACAATGGCAAACTAAAAATAAAATTCTCCTGACTCTGAATAATTGTTATAGTTATTTTTTTTTATTTTCTGTTGCTAATTAATAAGATTAAATAACAAATTTACTGAAAAATGATGTCCAAATTACATTATTTAATGAAAAAATTTTAATTAAATAGTTTTTTTACTGGTTTATAATTAATCGAAATAAGTAATTAAAGGGCTTACTCATTGTAAACACAAGTTCGAGGGTTATTGTTATTTTTTATATTTGTTGAAAAAGGGCATTATAAATTTAACTTTATTTTTTAATATTATCACAGGGTTGTAAAAGATATTATCTTTTATTTTTTTCTAATCTAAATGGAGTTTTTAATTAATAGTATGATTAATGGTATTTAGTGGTTAGCTGGCCAAAACAAGGTTATGCACTTGGTTGATTAACTATGGAGTAACTAGTGATTAACTAGATGCTATCGATTTTTCTTTGAAGATTCATGATATTTACAAAAAAATTTTGATAGATTTATTTTTCTGTAATAGCGAAATCAAAATCATCAAAATATCTTTAATGAATTATTGACAAATTTAATTAATAGAAAAGAACATGGCAGTTATGATTCACTTTCTCGTATGAGAAATAGATCACTTCATCTGACGATCAAGAATTTTAAGAGACGGATTCTTACCATATCAAAAAATTTTTAACAAGAAAAAGGCACCACTCAGGAAGATTTGTCAAATTTTGTTACTGAAACTTTAAATACTTTTAGACAAATAAAGTTCTCAACATATTATGCCGCTTTTTTTACGATTATGATTATACGACAATAATAAGTTTGACTATTTTAAATATAATTGTAATGATGATACTAAGTTCTTTATGAAATAATTTGCTATCCATTACATTCTTGGAAGTTTAAATAGCAATAAAAGTTGACAAATATTAGAAGAAAAAAGGTAAATCTAATAATATAAAAATAATTTGTACAACAGAGCTAATTGTGACACAATAGTTATTCGTCTCACAATATTTTCTTTCAGAATTTCATTTTAAATGGAATTAAATTTATTGTATAAATTGGCGTAATTCATTTACCAATTAAATAACCATTCAAATATGTCCCAAGAAAAAACAAACGAAAAAGAATGGAAAGCCTGGATGGACAATTTAATTATTGAAGATACTCTTCGAAAAGAAAAAATCTCATTTTATCGATATTCTGAATTTGAATATGTAAAATTGATTCATGGAAATGTTTATAAAGCCACTTTTAAAACTTCTCAAAAAACTGTTGCTCTTAAATGCATTTTGTTAAATGATAAATTTACACTTGACAATTTAATAAATGAAGTAAGTTAAATTTTATTCTAACATTTTATACTAATTTTTTTTACTAATTTTTATTGTTTTTAATTGAAATAGATTAAAAGATATCGTAAATTGGAAATTCATGATAGTATTCTTAGATTTTATGGTATTACTAAGCAAGGTAATATAAATTTCTATATTCAATAAGTATAAAAAATCAATTAAGTTATTTATTTAATTATTTATTTATTTATTAGAAAATACTGATAATTATATGATTATTCTTGAATGTGCAATATTTAAAAACAAAATTTCAAAAACTGGATTGGAACACAAAACTAAGTCTTGCAAAACAAATTACCAATGTTTTGACGTTTCTACATTCAAATAATATTATTCATGGAAAATTGATAATTAATTTCTTTTATTAAAAATAAATTATACAAATGAATTATTTTTTAATTTCTTTTATTTTATAATTTAATTAGAATTCGGAAAATATTTTTGTTCATAATGAGAACATTAAATTTAATGTTTTTGAATTAACGAAAGTTATGCCTGAATCTTTAAAATTCCTTACAAATACTCTTGGCCCAATTCAATATATTGACCCTCAATATTTAAAAATTTTTAACACAATTGGTAAAAATAAAAGTTCAGATATTTTCAGTTTGGAAATTATTTTATGGGAAATTTCTAGTGGCAATCTTCCTTTCAAAATGGAATCTCTGTCAAATGCTGATTTGTTAAATAATATTACAAAAGGAAAAAGAGAAATAGCTATACCTGGAACACTTCCTAAATATAAAGAAATATTAATGGAATTGTTCAGAACAATTTATAAAAATTATTTATATTAATTACATAATAAAATTAAATCTATTCTATTTAAGATTGCTGGAAACTAGGGATGGTAGGCGCAATACGAATTGAGCCAGGAATTTAGCCAGATTTAATTTAGCCAATTGAGCCCAGAATTTAGCCATGGCGCAATCAGGTGCAATGGCTAAATTCTGGCACAAAGGCTAAATAATGGCACAATTCTGATTGGCTGGCGCAATTATAAAATTTATTAAATAATTATTTTTAAATTTTTAAAAATAATTAATTTTAGCTTTAATTTTAAATTAATTTTATATAACTAGGAGCGATTTTCTACTATGATATTCCTATGACAGATCGAAAGATCTGGTTCTTAGTTACAAGATGATATATATTTCATTTCTGTAACATTAAAATTGACCAGATTATAGCTATTTTAAAATAATATATTAAAATATCAATATTGGTAAAATTAATTAATAATTTTATTTGATCAACCTTTTGTCACGTGACCAAAATTGCGCCAGCCAATCAGAAATTGCGCCTGAATTTAGCCAGAAAAAAATTAATTAGCCTTTGAGCCAGAATTTAGCCGGCGCAATTTAATTAGCCTTTGAGCTAGAATTTAGCCAGAATTTAGCTGGTGCAAAATTAATTAGCCAAAGGCGCAATTATTGAGCCAGCCTTCATATCAATTGAGCCTTCCACCCTTACTGGAAACACAATGGAAATTCATGATTAGACATTTCTCAAGTGGTTAAAAATCTTTCTGAAATCATNAAATTCTGGCACAAAGGCTAAATAATGGCACAATTCTGATTGGCTGGCGCAATTATAAAATTTATTAAATAATTATTTTTAAATTTTTAAAAATAATTAATTTTAGCTTTAATTTTAAATTAATTTTATATAACTAGGAGCGATTTTCTACTATGATATTCCTATGACAGATCGAAAGATCTGGTTCTTAGTTACAAGATGATATATATTTCATTTCTGTAACATTAAAATTGACCAGATTATAGCTATTTTAAAATAATATATTAAAATATCAATATTGGTAAAATTAATTAATAATTTTATTTGATCAACCTTTTGTCACGTGACCAAAATTGCGCCAGCCAATCAGAAATTGCGCCTGAATTTAGCCAGAAAAAAATTAATTAGCCTTTGAGCCAGAATTTAGCCGGCGCAATTTAATTAGCCTTTGAGCTAGAATTTAGCCAGAATTTAGCTGGTGCAAAATTAATTAGCCAAAGGCGCAATTATTGAGCCAGCCTTCATATCAATTGAGCCTTCCACCCTTACTGGAAACACAATGGAAATTCATGATTAGACATTTCTCAAGTGGTTAAAAATCTTTCTGAAATCATCATCTCTGATGCAAGTTTTGAAAATGAAACTCCTCAATCACAACCTCAAAATATTATGGATGAAATTATTTCTGTTAAATTGGAGAAACTAAATTTACAAAATATGTAAGTTATATTTTTTATATTGTTTTATATGTTTTGAATCACAGAACAGAGAATATTTATTAACTATAAAATTTTATTTATTAAGATAAAATAAACTAAAAGTTTATTCAGATCCTCCCATTGTCAATAAGTCAACTGAACTTGAAGTTTTTATTAAGGATTTGTTTGAAAAATTTTTTGATATCATTAAAAAACAATTTGTAGAATTGCAATCAATTATGATGAAAAATTATATTAAAGAACATAAAAAGAATTCAGTTGAAGTTCTATATGAAATGATTAGACATCCATCTCATTTTTGGTTCACCAGCATGATAGGATTTTTTACGAGAATGGTATTGGGACAGACTGTTACTCACTGGTCGAATAGAAAAAAATAGGACAGTTTTATCATGAATAGGATTCCGATTGATGGCTAAATTTGCTAAGATTTATTAAGTATAGGTAGTCGATTTTTTCTGATTTATCAATAGGAATTTCCGATTTATGAATTTTCACAAATAGGATGTCCGATTTATGCATATTTGCGCTATCAATAGGATTCTGATTTTTGTTCATTCGACTAGTGACTGATAACCAAATGGTATTTAAATTCTTTAGTAAATCGCTAATGAAATAATTGATGTCTCCTCCTCTAATTCCTTAATGAAACTATACAATATTAATAAAGAAATTGGAATCATACTTCTTGAAATATGTATTTAGCTGACATTGGCGTTGAAAAGAATGTGAAAAAGGTATATCAGATTTATTCTAAACTTGCTAATGAAGGGTTCTTCATTACAGCTTTAACTGAAATAGTAGATTGTTATATAGACGAAAAAAATCAAGAAAAAGCATTTGAATTATATTTAAAATCTGCAGAGAAAGGGATTCTTATAGCCCAAAATAGTGTTGGTAACTGTTATATAAAAGGAATTGGAATACCAAAAGATGTAACTAAAGGATATTCGTGATATATGAAATCTGCTTTTGCTGGAAATATTTATTCAATAATTACTGTTGGACATTGTTATTTCAATGTGTAGGTATAGATAGAGATTATCAAAAGGCATTTAAATGGTTTTTAAAAGCTGCTGAAAAAGGAGAATCTTCAGCTCAATATTTTTTAGGAAATTGTTATGAAAATGAATGGTTATGGATTATTAAGGATCACGTGAAAGCATTTGAATAAGTTATGAAGGCTACAGAATGTAATCATATTCATGGTCAATACGAAGTAGAAAAATGCTTTTATAAAGGATGTGGAACTAAAATAAAGAAAAAGAAATGGACATATTAATGCTAATATGCTTTTAAAAGAAATAATAAATAAGATAAAGTAGATTATGGCATTAATAAAATATTATTAGACTAGAATATATTGCGTTAATGAAATATTATGGATAAAAATAAAATTTTGAATTTAAACTTTTGTTCATGTTATTTGTATCAAATAATTTACATACATGTATACAATAAATTCAGATTCCTCTATTACTTTTTTGATTTATAATTTTTCGCACTGGGGTTTTTTTTTTAAAAAAAATAAACTTCTCCCTTACATACTAAAGAGAACAAACAAACATTCGAACAATTTGGTCAACTAAGATGAGATATTAAAAATGTTTGATAAAATATATGTGAAAATTTTTTTAAACAGGTAAAGTATAATATATTAATTATAAATGAAAAATTATTCAGATGATGCACAGGAACAAGAAATGTATAAATATACAATGCATACTCATGAAATAGATTTGCTACAATATATTGTGGTGATCTACTCAGAACAAAGAGTAAAGTTACGTCAATCAGTCCCACTAAATTGAACTCTCGTCACACCTCTTAGCATATGTTCCTGTTAGGTTTCTCTACCCAATTTCACAGGTTGTACGTAATATTTTGCAATTGTATACTATTCCAGTCAGGCTACAACCTGATTACGCCGGTCAAGTACTACAGATATCCTTTGAACAACTACACACACTAGCGTGATCTGAAGGTACGTGAGTAAGTGAAGCAAAAGTATCTTTTTACAGCTCACTATGCAAACTTTCGAATCTTAGCTTCAGACTTTATTCAGTAACTTTATTCGAGAAATTACAAAATTAGTAATAGAGGTATTACGGGCTGTTAACCGTTTCTCACCAATATTACCATTATCACAAAATAAAATATTTAAAAATGTATCAAATTATTACGGAGTATGTCGAAACTATTAAACTTATTGCAAAGATGTAACAACAAAAATATATCACTACTTTGGCATGTCTTATCTCTGCTGCTAAATCAAAACAATATGTTTCTATCTTTATTATTTATTTTTATTATATGACTTCAGTTTTATCATTAATTACTATATATGTGTAACCATAAGTTGTCCCCCCGTTTATTTATCTATCCCCTAGATATAACTAGGTACTTTTTTTACTTCCATATATAGAATAGATTTTGTATAAATTTTAAAAAGATGAAATACCTCAAAAATTCAAAATCAATTTTGGGAACATGTATAATCATAACCCAACTGTCAGAAAATTCTTAAAGTCTATGTTGTCTAGCCATTGCAACAGATAACACTGTTTTTAATTACACAGGACTCCAGTTACTTTTATATCTCAGTCCCAATCTGTGAAATAATTATTCTTCACTCAAGTAAAGTATTTTATCCTCCCGCCAGTACACACCACATTCAATACAACATGAGTAGAGTTAAGGTAGGACCCAAGGTTCTAATAGAACTCAGAGTAGTTTGACATAGATGATAGATTCTGAACTGTTAATAAAATTGTTCATTAATAGAGAGTGAATTAAAATTAAAATTATAATCAAAATAAATATAGGGTGCCAGAAGTCTATACTTAATAATAAAAATTGTACCACTTTAAAACCTATCTACACTTTAAAAAATATATAAAGCAAACTGGTAACTTTGTTCTTCAGAACATGCTCTATCAAACTACCAGTCATATTTTTAATTAAACGCTTACATAAAAGTTCATATGGGCCAATTTTCAGAATAAAATTTTATATATTATAATATAATATATAAAATTTCATTCCAAAAATTGGTCCATATGTATAAGCATTTAAAAGTACTTGATTTATATATAATTAGTATAATCTATTTAATTAAGTGTAGGTAATTTCATTGGTTTAAAGCTTATAAATTTTTAACTTTTGTTTAATATTCCAACAATTAACTCTTAAATTTTTAATAAAATATAATTATTTACTCTTAACTTTTATTCAAATTCTTGTTTTTTTTTTGTTCAAATTTATAATTTTTTAATTTAATATAAAAATTTAATCAATATTAAATTTTTCGATTTAGTCCAAAATCTCTACCATTTTGTAACCAAAATTCATCAAATATAGTTAATTGATAATAATGTTCTGCAGAATTTTCAGGTTGGGATAAATCTGGTTATGATTAAAAAATTAATGTCAAATTAATAATTTTAAAATATTTTTGAAATATTTTGTGATGAAAATTTTTGATTGAAAAAATCATATTTTTTTAAATAATAAAATTTATTAATTAAAAAACATCATAATAATATTAAATTTATAATTTCACAATATAATTTTGATGATTTGTTATATCAAAATAATATTAAATTGATAATTTTATTATATCAAAAAAATATTTGAAAAAATTCGAATAATATCTTTTTGATATAATTTTGAGATATCATCAAGATATTTAGAAGACATCTAGGTAATGTCTTCTTGTTATTGAGATAATATTCTTCAAAAATGTCAATTTTAGCAAAGTTGGTTTTTTTTCAAATTAAAAAATAAGTATTATATCATAGATAGAAATATTTTTGAAATGACAAAATAATTTATTAATATAATTTTAGTACAAAATTATTATTATATGTTTTTTACAAAAACAAGACAATAAATTATTTCTGGACAGAATTAATACAAAGTTAGTATAATTATTTTATATATTTTCTAACATTATATAAAAACAAAACAAATTTAAATAAAATTTTTTTAAATGGAAATAATATAAAATTAACACATTATAAGTACATTATTTTTAAAAATAAGACAATTCTAAAACACAAAAAACTATTTTTTTTTTTATTTCTACAACAAAATATAAACATAACAATACAACTGTAATATAACAAAACATGCATTTTTATAGGGTATATATTTTGCTATAAAATTATTGTCATAAATACTACATTTATTGTAAATTATATAAAAATAAATTAATTTACTTTTTATTATAAGTATTGTATTTTGTTATAAAGTTATATAAAAATAAAAATTAACTTTACTTTTTACTATAAAAATTCAAAATTCACTAATTTTTGTTTTAAAAAACAATTATAAATTTATTATATTTTATTTATTTTATTGATAGCAATAAAAATATTATTATTTTTGATGTATTGTCCATTTATGTATCAATTATAAAAGTCAAAAAAAAATATCAATTTTTAATTTATTTTTGTACAAATAATAAATATTTTGATTTTTGAAATACCAAAACAATAGTAATTTGTTTTAAATGATTACATACTGGTCTGTTTTAATTTAAATAAAAGCTATACTCTATAATTCCAGTGATCAAATAAAACAAAAAAGATATAAAATATAATAAAATAAATAAATAAATAATTTTAGAAAAAATATCAAAGTTGTACAATAAATTTCCTCAAAGATTAATTTTCTTAAATTTCATTTTCTTCAACTATACGAAATTTAAATATTGTTAATTCATTTAAATAAATATAATAAACAAATAATTCAAAAAATATAATACTCACTTATATCATCAGGAATTTCAAAATTCCATTGTTTTGTATCTGAAATAATAACTAATGTAAATAGTTTATATAAAATGATTATAAATTTATTGCTAAAAAATATAGATATTTACCATGTGTATTAACTTTCTTTGTTTTCAGAAAAAACAAATGTCTACTTGTATATATTGCTTCAGGGTGAATTTCATTTTGATTATATTTAACAAAATTCTTGTTTGATTTATTTGCTGCATTAACTTGTTTATTTACTTGATTTCTTATTTCAATATTAAAATGATTATCATAAGATTCAAGTTGAGATTTCAATTCTTTAGCGGTTGGACGATTGAGAGGTTCAAAATTCCAACATTTTTCCATTATTTCTTTGAGAAATTGAGGAATTTCACACTTAATTTCAGGTCTAAGCCCTTCACGAATTTTTATTACAAGATTTACATCATGTGGGATATTATAATATGGTGGGTAACTAGTTAGAACTTCTAACATAACCATACCAAAAGAATAAATGTCAGATGCTTTAGTGTATTCTCCTCTACTTAATGTCTCAGGTGCCATGTATGGAATTACACCATAAATATTTTCTGGATCATTTTCTGCAACTGGTTTGCACAGTCCAAAATCAGTAATAAAACTTAAAGATAAAGTTTGACTAACTATGTTACCAGGATGAAAATCTTTATGCATTAAACCCATTTCATGAATATTTGTAAGTCCAACTACAACTTCTGATAAAATATTATATTTTTTTTTCCAAGTTAATTTTTCAAACTTGTTATTCAACAGGTTTCGAAGACTACCATATTCTGCATAATTCATAACCATCATATGTTCATTTTTTGTTGGATTTTTAGTAATACCATATATAGCAATTACATTTTTACCTCGAAATTTAAGTTGATTATTAATCTAAAATATTTATTAANATGTGGAATATTATAATATGGTGGATAACTAGTTAGAACTTCTAACATAACCATACCAAAAGAATAAATGTCAGATGCTTTAGTGTATTCTCCTCTACTTAATGTCTCAGGTGCCATGTATGGAATTACACCATAAATATTTTCTGGATCATTTTCTGCAACTGGTTTGCACAGTCCAAAATCAGTAATAAAACTTAAAGATAAAGTTTGACTAACTATGTTACCAGGATGAAAATCTTTATGCATTAAACCCATTTCATGAATATTTGTAAGTCCAACTACAACTTCTGATAAAATATTATATTTTTTTTTCCAAGTTAATTTTTCAAACTTGTTATTCAACAGGTTTCGAAGACTACCATATTCTGCATAATTCATAACCATCATATGTTCATTTTTTGTTGGATTTTTAGTAATACCATATATAGCAATTACATTTTTACCTCGAAATTTAAGTTGATTATTAATCTAAAATATTTATTAACATAAAATAAAATTATTATATATTTAAAATAATGAAATTAACTAACATGAAATATTTACCTCTTGCAAAAAATCATTTTTATTTATAGAATTACCAAAGCTTTTCAAGCAAACACTTTGTTTACCATTTCTATACCAAACAGTTTGTTTACCAAATCTATGCCATTTTTTTTTTTTCCAAGAAATGTAATAAATCCATCAAGCCAATTTGCTTTATATACTGTGCCAAAACCCCCTTTAGCAAGGTATGTTACATTCTCAAGTTTGTCAAATGGAATCCATTCAATAATTTCTTGACGTTTATTTGCATTTAGTTGTATTTGTTGAATAAATTCATCAATTTTGCTATCTTCACTTGTCCATTTACCAAATTCATTTTGAAATTGTTTAGCATTACATGGATGGCACCAATTGTATTCATTATTATATTGATGACAAAATTTACATCTTTCTATACTAAAAAATATTATTGATAATTAATTAAAGAATTATTATTTGATATTGAATGAAATTAAAAGCATTGATTTCAATAATTATGAATCTAAATACTCACACGCTGTAATATAATTTATATTGATTAGTTTATGATAATTGATTAGAGAATTATTATATGATATTGAATTAAATTAATTAAATTGAAACATTGATTTCAATAATTATGAATCTAAATACTCACAAACTATTAGTTTATGATAATTGATTAGAGAATTTTTATATGATATTGAATTAAATTAATTAAATTGAAACATTAATTTCAATAATTATGAATCTAAATACTCACGAGCTGTAATATAATTTATATTGATTATTTTATGATAATTGATTAGTTTATGATAATAGATTAGTTTATGATAATTGATGAATTGTTATATGATATTGAATTAAATTAATTAAATTGAAACATTGATTTCAATAATTATGAATATAAATACTCACGGACTATTTATATTGATTAGTTTATGATAATTGATTTGAGAATTTTTATATGATATTAAATTAAATCAATTAAATTGAAACATTGATTTCAATAATTATGAATCTAAATACTCACTAACTATCAGTTTATGATAATTGATTAGAGAATTGTTATATGATATTGAATTAAATTAATTAAATTGAAACATTGATTTCAATAATTATGTATCTAAATACTCACAGACTATTTATATTGATTAGTTTATGATAATTGATTAGAGAATTGTTATATGATATTGAATTAAATTAATTAAATTGAAACATTGATTTCAATAAATATGAATCTAAATACTCACCGACTATTTATATTGATTAGTTTATGATAATTGAATTGAATTAAATTAATTAAATTGAAACATTAATTTCAATAATTATGAATCTAAATACTCACCGACTATTTATATTGATTAGTTTATGATAATTGATTAGAGAATTGTTATATGATATTGAATTAAATTAATTAAATTGAAACATTGATTTCAATAATTATGAATCTAAATACTCACTAACTATTAGTTTATGATAATTGATTAGAGAATTGATATATGATATTGAATTAAATTAATTAAATTGAAACATTGATTTCAATAATTATGGATCTAAATACTCACTCTCTGTAATATAATTTATATTGATTAGTTTATGATAATTGATTAGAGAATTGTTATGATATTGAATTAAATTAATTAAATTGAAACATTGATTTTAATAATTATGAATCTAAATACTCACCGACTATTAGTTTATGATAATTGATTAGAGAATTGATATATGATATTGAATTAAATTAATTAAATTGAAACATTGATTTCAATAATTATGAATCTAAATACTCACT
>PQFF01000087.1:459537-478739 GCA_003547095.1 Diversispora epigaea | reverse complement strand
CTGTAATATAATTTATATTGATTAGTTTATGATAATTGATTAGAGAATTGTTATATGATATTGAATTAAATTAATTAAATTGAAACATTGATTTCAATAATTATGAATCTAAATACTCACTCGCTGTAATATAATTTATTATGATAATTGATTAGAGAATTGTTATATGCTATTGAATTAAAGTAATTAAATTGAAGCATTGATTTCAATAATTATGAATCTAAATACTCACTAACTATTAGTTTATGATAATTGATTAGAGAATTGTTATATGATATTGAATTAAATTAATTAAATTGAAACATTGATTTCAATAATTATGAATCTAAATACTCACTCGCTGTAATATAATTTATATTGATTAGTTTATGATAATTTATTAGAGAATTGTTATATGATATTGAATGTTATATGATATTGAATTAAATTAATTAAATTATGAATCTAAATACTCACAAACTATTAGTTTATGATAATTGATTAGAGAATTGTTATATGATATTGAATTAAATTAATTAAATTGAAACATTGATTTCAATAATTATGAATCTAAATACTCACCGACTATTTATATTGATTAGTTTATGATAATTGATTAGAGAATTATTATATGATATTGAATTAAATTAATTAAATTGAAACTTTGATTTCAATAATTATGAATCTAAATACTCACCGACTATTTATATTGATTAGTTTATGATAATTGATTAGAGAATTGTTATATGATATTGAATTAAATTAATTAAATTGAAACATTAATTTCAATAATTATGAATCTAAATACTCACCGACTATTTATATTGATTAGTTTACGATAATTGATTAGAGAATTGTTATATGATATTGAATTTAATTAATTAAATTGAAACATTGATTTCAATAATTATGAATCTAAATACTCACGAGCTGTAATATAATTTATATTGATTAGTTTATGATAATTGATTAGAGATTTGTTATGTGATATTGAATTAAATTAATTAAATTGAAACATTGATTTCAATAATTATGAATCTAAATACTCACCGACTATTTATATTGATTAGTTTTATGATTGATTAGGAAAATAATTTTAAATATCCAAATTATTATAGGTAATAAATTATAGTTGTAAAATAAGCTTATTATAACAATATGCCTACTCTTCCAAATTTTCCAATTCTTCCAATTTTTTTGTTTCTCCAATATCCTTCATTTCTTCCGTTTTTCTTGTTCCATTCATTTCTTCTATTTCTTCTGTTTCTCCAGTATCTTTTATTTCTTCATTCCTTTCATTTCTTTCCATAACTTCTTCGTTTCTTTAAAATCTAAAAAAATATTGCCAACGATCACATTATCAAATAAATTTAGTTTTGCATGCATTTGTACAACAAAGATTTTGAGATTGCTTGTATGACCCAGATATCTTTTTTGAAAATAAAAAGCAATGCAACACAATAATAAACAATTTCTTTTCTTAAAAAATTTGCCAAATAAAGTATTATGCACCATTTATTTTATATATACATTTATATTCTGTTTACATTCAACTAAAAATAATATTTCATTTATTTTATTTATATATATTGACATATAAATTTATAATTTGAAACAAATCTCAAAATATATATTAAATTCTACTAAAAATAATATTTTATTACGTATACATAGATTAAAAATTAAATACAAATGCATCTAAAACTATTAAATATATTCGAAACAAAAAAAAATATAAATAGAATAGAAAAGAGTAAAAAATAAAAGTAAAAATAAAAATAAAAATAAAAATAGGAGTAAAAGTGGATGGAAAAATTAACAATGGTCACTTAAATAAAAAAAACATGGTTATCATAACAATCTAGAATTATTCAATTTTTTACGAACTTAAAGAATTAATTTGTAAAAAATTCTTACTAAAAAAAAATTATCATAATCATTACATTCTCAACATAGATAATGATAGTCACTTCCCAATTAAAGAATTATCTTATTCAATTTAACGCCACATATCACACCTGTCTAGTTTTTACTTAAATATTTGCACCTTTCGCATGTGTATTTTTTTTCAAATTTACAAAGCCAATTTTAGTCATATGTTGAGATCTTATGATCATTTTTATTTTTAAAACAAAATAAAAATCATGGGAGTATCATTTTGGGAATGGGAATAATTAGCCGCATTTGTGCCAGTGTTCCAAGTCGAAACGGTATTAGCCGGATATAAGTCAGCCGATTTTTTTTTGAGAATAGGATAAAATTACCATATACGGTGATTTTTATTTAAAGAGAGATGCACAAAATCTGAGGATATAATTGATAGGCGGACGAAATGTCAATTTATAAAAGTTAATTTTTTTATTTTTTAATTTGTGGTTTGGTGTCCTTACATCCATCAGATATTCAAAAATCTTTTAGTTCCCACAATTTACCATTCAATCCAATAATAATAGCCCGGCTAGTTCAATCAACTATAGGTAAAATTATTTTATTTTATAATCAAATTTTATTAGTGATCATGAGCGCGGCGCGGTAATATTTAAATTATTCGAAGATTTAATAGGTAAAATTAATTTACTTTATAATAAATTAAATTAATTTAGTGTTTATGAGCGTGGCGCGGTAATACTTAAATTTTTCGAAATAAGATTTGATAGGTAAAATTAATTTATTTTATAATAAATAAAAAAAATTATTTTATTAAATTATTTATTAAATTAATTCAGTGATCATGAGCGCAGCGCGGTTAATACTTAAAAAAAGTAGTGGTGGGATCCGTTTAAGACTTATCCAAATATCCGGATTGGTTCTTTGGTATATGGATAATTTTTTCGGATAAAACGAATATATCCTCAGAGATTTGGATGGCGAAGGTGTTTATTTTTATTTATTTTTTTTAAATAAAAAAAGAGAAAAATGATACTTCTCTCCTTTAGGAAAATGGGATCGGTTGAGCAGACATATAACAGCGAAGAATCTTTGGATGGATGGATGGATGGATGGCGAAAGTATTTATTTTTATTTACTTTTTTTAAAAAAAATTAAAATAAAAAAAAAATAAAAAAATGATACTTATACCCTTTAGGAAAACGGACATATAACAGCGAAGAATCTTTGGATGGATGTATTTTCTTTATTTTATTTTTTTTTAAAAAAAATTAAAATAAAAAAAAAGAAAAATTATACTTACTTCTTCTCTCCTTTAGGAAAATGGAATCGGTTGGGCGGACATATGGCACCAAAGAATCTTTTTTTATTTTTTTTTTTTTAAAAAAAAGAAAACGATATCTACTTCTTTCCTTTAGGGATACAGAATCGATTGGGCAAGCGTATGGCAGCGAAGGTATCTGTTTTTATTTTTATTTTTATTTTAAAAAAAAGAATATACTTATTTCTTCTCTCCTTTTAGGAATATGGAATCGGTTAGGCAGATGTACAGTGATGAAGGTATCTATTTTTTTTAAAAAAAATTAAAAATAAAAAAAGCAAAACAATACTTACTTCTCTCTCCTTTAGGAATACGGAATTAGTTGGGTAGGTGTGAAGGATCTATTTTATTTTTTTAAAAAAAAATAAAATAAAAAGAAAAATGATACTACGGCGATGAAGGTATCTATTTTTATATTTTTTTAAAAAAAAAAATTAAAATAAAAAAGAAATGATACTTCCCTCTTCTCTTCTTTTAGGAATATGGCGGTGAAAGATCTATCTCTATTTTTTTAAAAAAAAAATTAAATCAAAATACTTACCCATCGATTGAATGGCACGTCGGTGCTTTTATTTTTTTTTTAAAAAAAAAATGATACTTACCTCTTCTCTTCTTTAGGAATATGGAATTAATTAGACTATGTATGTAAAATATGTAAGTGTTTTTTTATTGTTATTCAATTATTTTCTTAAAGGAGAAAAGAAGAAATAAGTATTATTATTTATTTTTTTTTGAGACTGTGGAATCATTGGAACAGCTCATGACAGATGTTTATTATTATTTTAATTATTTTTCTTTTTAAAAAATAAAATAAAATAACAATACTCATCTTTGAGTATACTTATTGCAATCAGTTAAGATTGATATGAATGTAATCATTGCATATGTATTGGAATAATATCAATTTAATAATTTATTACAACGATAATTATTAAAGAAAATTCATTGTTGTGCAATAACTCTAAAGATTTGTGTAACACATTTTATTTGAAATAAAAATCCGTACAATTATTCTATATTTGGAGATTTATATCAAATTATAAATTTATAACTATTAAGTATATTTGATATTTGAAATAAAAGCAATATTTTATTATGCATATATAATTTAAAATTAAATACAAATGCATCTAAAACTATTAAATATATTTGAAACCAAAAAAATAGAAATGGAAATGGAATAAGAATAGAAAAGAGTAAAAATAAAAGTAAAAATAAAAATAAAAATTGGAGTAAAAAAAACAATAACTTATATGGTGCAGAAAGCTTAAAGACATCCAATGTTTTGAATTGTTATAACTTTATTTCTAAATTTAGAACTTAAAAAAAATACATAGTTTAATAGCTCTATCATTCTATGTTTTTTTTTCTATAGTTAATAAATAAATTAATGAATTATTAAACTTTTTTTAGCAGCATTTGTAATATAAAACCTATGATTTTCAGTGCTAAATAATTGTTTCTAATTGGCCAGATTTCTTTACATGAACCATGTGTGAATATTTGATTGGTCATTGATTTGACCGTTGTAATAATCATGAACGAAAATTAAAATAAAGAGAAAACTTAACCTGAACTGGGGGGTTTAGATAATTTATCCTAGACCATGGGGGTTCAGGATATTTAACCTAGACCCCTTACTTATTTAGAAAATACTGAATTTGGAATTTTAGATTTTGTGTACAACAATACATGTACTCACCATATTTACTTTCGCTATCACGTTTTGCACTAAGTTTTACTTCGCTATAAGTATTTTGCACTACATCTGTGTTTTATAGTTTATCCTAAAAAAATCATGGACACTACCCCAGTTTTGATATCAAACTATGAACCTCAAATTAATGACACTTTTAAAAGTCATGATGAGTTTGTTGACAAAACAAAAAGTTATGCTTGTAAGCTTGGCTTTTCTGTTCAACTTGGAAAAGTCGAATATTTAAAAAAACAAAATTTTAAAAAAATTTTTCAAAAAAGAACATTATTATGTTCAAAAGCTGGTTATTCTGAAAAAAAAGAATACAATTCAGATGAAGAAGATCAAAATATTAAAGAAAGGAATCAAGCATCACAACGTTGTGGTTGTCCATTTTACATTCGCGCTTCTTTGAATGATAGTAATGGTTTATGGTATATTATCAACATGGATCTTATTCATAATCATAATATGGTTAATAAAAGTCAACAACATTTTATGTCAAATGAACGACATATTCCAGAAGATACAAAATAAAGAATAGAATTGTTATGTCGTGCTGGTGTAAATGTTCCAACAATACGTTCAATTCTCAATGAGGAATTTGGTACTCATGTTACATGGATGTATAATGATATTTATAATTTTGTTTATCAATTAGAAAGTTCCAATTCTGGAAAAAAAGAATTTGAAGCAGAAGAATTTATTAATGTATTAGAACAAATTAAAAATGATAATAATGAATTTCAATATTATATATATATTAACAATGATACAAGAAGATTAGAAAGAATTATTTGGATGTTTCCTGAACAACATATAAATTATAGTAGATTTTATAATATTGTTGTATTTGATAATACTTACAAAACCAACCATTTTCATATGCCATTTGGAGTTTTTACTGGAGTAAATAATTATGGATATAGTATATGTTTCGTGGATGCATTAATGATAGATGAAACGGAAGAAAATTTTATATGGGTTTTTAATAATTTTTTAAAAATGGTTAATCAAAGAGCCCCATTGGTTATACTTACTGATGATGATCGTGCAATGGCAAATGCTTATATGAGAATTTTGAAACCATTGGATACAAAACATTGTCTATGCCAATGGCATTTAATGAAAAATGTAATGAAAAATTTAAGTGCAAAACTTAATTCTAAATGGTCAGCATTTGTTAAAGATTTTTATAAATGTCTTGGAGAATTAGACATTTCTGATTTTCTTACACAATGGGAAACATTAAAAATATCATATCCACCTGCATCAAATTATTTATTACATATGGAAATAACAAAAGAAAAATGGGCCGCATGTTATAATCTTGATACATTTATGGCTAACATGAATACAACACAACGTGGAGAATCTATGAATAATATACTCAAAGGTTATTTGGATGCTAGTACATCCCTTATAACATTTCTTAATGCTTTTCAATCAGCTTTGGAAGTTCAAAAAGAAAAAACTGAATTTACTATATATCGCCAAAATAATTATAATACTTTATATAAAACTACCAGTCCTCATAAATTTCAATGTGCATCAATTTTAACTTCTTATTCTTATAAAAAAACTCAAGAACAATTATTACAATCATCTAATTATAAATGCGAAGAGATTTCAAGGTATAAATATTTTATAATATAAATATATATTTATTTAAAGACAAATAGATATTTATTATTAATTAAAATTTATATTTACAGGCAATCAATTGAAAAAATTTTTAATGTACAAAGACATGAAAAAGAAACAAATGGATGTATCGTGAAATATGAATCTAATTCTAATTATTTTACATGTTCATGTAAATATACTCAATTTTCGGGTTTTATTTGTAAACATATTTTTAGAACTGCAACACAACTTAATTTAACGGAATTACCACCTAGCATTTTTTATGAACGTTGGAAAAAAAATCCCAGTGAAGAACAACTTATTAAAAATTATATTGCTTTTACAACTGGTTCTTCAAATATTTCAAGTTCAAATTTGCAACAACAATTACAACAATTATCTAATAATGAATTTGATAATTATGAATATATGCTTACATGATTGTTACAAAAAGTCAAAAGATTTGTAACACAAAATCCATCAACAGCTATAACTTTTTATAATTCTTTCAATAAAATATTCACTTCTGAGATCGAAAATATTAGTAAGCCACAATCTACTAATTCTACAGAACAACCAACAATATTAAATCCAAGTGTAATTCATAGAAAGGGACGTCCATCCAACAAAAGAATTAAAAATGTTATAGAATTAACTAGTAAAAAAAAGAAAAAAAGTAATGAAAATCCAAGAAATATTCATAATAATAAAGAGAATTTTATATCTGAAAATCAAAAGGAAGTCAATAATTCTGATACTTATAAAAATCCAAACAACATTCGCTAAGTTCAAAATTCTAACATAGATACACAAAAACCATTACACGAAATTCAAAATTCTAACATAGATACATGAAAACCATTACATGAAAATCAAAATTCTAATATTAATACATGAAAACCATTACACGAAATTCAAAATCTTGATTTTGAATCAGAAGATCAATCTAATCTCTCTTTTTTTCAGTATGATTTTCTTTTTGAAGATTTGAATTTTGGTATGTTTTGAAATTTTTTAAAAATATTTATTTTATTTAAACTATTAAATGAATTTATAAATTTAGAAGAGAATCAAAATAATGAGAAATGTCCATATTGTGATATAATTTTATCAAATTCACTATCTTTAAAGGTTTCAAAGTATTTAAATGATATTAAAATAGGAAAAAGTAAGTTTTGTATTATTATTTTATTGTAGAATTATTAGAATTATGTTTATATTTTATTTAAAAAAAAATTTATTATTTTTAAATTTAACANCCAAGAAATATTCATAATAATAAAGAGAATTTTATATCTGAAAATCAAAAGGAAGTCAATAATTCTGATACTTATAAAAATCCAAACAACATTCGCTAAGTTCAAAATTCTAACATAGATACACAAAAACCATTACACGAAATTCAAAATTCTAACATAGATACATGAAAACCATTACATGAAAATCAAAATTCTAATATTAATACATGAAAACCATTACACGAAATTCAAAATCTTGATTTTGAATCAGAAGATCAATCTAATCTCTCTTTTTTTCAGTATGATTTTCTTTTTGAAGATTTGAATTTTGGTATGTTTTGAAATTTTTTAAAAATATTTATTTTATTTAAACTATTAAATGAATTTATAAATTTAGAAGAGAATCAAAATAATGAGAAATGTCCATATTGTGATATAATTTTATCAAATTCACTATCTTTAAAGGTTTCAAAGTATTTAAATGATATTAAAATAGGAAAAAGTAAGTTTTGTATTATTATTTTATTGTAGAATTATTAGAATTATGTTTATATTTTATTTAAAAAAAAATTTATTATTTTTAAATTTAACAGTTTCTGCTAATACTGCAGTTGAACAATATGAGTTTTGTAGAATTCACCATAGGGAAGAAGTAATTATTTCTTATGGAATAGAAAAGGGATATTTCTTAAATATTGATTTTATTAATTTATCTAATAGAATTTTAAATATGAGATCTGAGCTGTTAAAAATTATAAAGGGTCAAAAATATAGTGAATATCAGGTGAATACTATAAAAGGAATTCAAGAAATAGGCGTGGCAAAATTTAACAATCCATTAGTACAAATGTTTTATTTTGAATCTTTTCAAGTAAGTTTAATTTTATTTATATATTATATAAAAACTTTATTTTTAAATATTATTAAAATATCAATAATTTTAATATTTTAGCCAGAATATTATGGTTCAAAGGGTTTAGTAGTTATTATAGAAACATTAAATGAAATGTTTCTTAAAACTGGTATATTGACTACAAGTCTTTGTAAACCACAATCAACATCTCAATATATTACTCAAGTACTTGTTCCAAAAACAGCTATCAGACTTATTACAGAAGATTATAAAAATATTTCTTTAGACACTGCAAAAGAAATAATGGTTGATAGTGTAAATTTTGGATTATATGTGCATGATGAAGAAGAAAATAATTAGAATTTTAAAGATATTTAATTTCTATCATACGTGTGCATTTTACATTTTAATAATTTGAAGTTGAACAACATTTCGCAGATTAATTGATTGAAATTATTATAGTTTAATTGATCGAAATTATTATAGTTTAATTAATTTAATTGATCAAAATTATTATAGTTTAATTGATCGAAATTATTATAGTTTAATTAGTTTAATTGATCGAAATTATTATAGTTTAATTAGTTTAATTGATCAAAATTATTATAGTTTAATTAGTTTAATTGATCGAAATTATTATAGTTTAATATATTTACATAAGAATTTTTAATAAATAAAAAAAATAAAAATATTATTGAATTTTTAATAAATAAAAAAAATAAAAATATTATTGAATTTATGTAGTTTATTTAATTGATAAAATACAAGTGCAATTATGTTTAATAATAATTATAGAAAATTATAAACGTATAACAGCCGCAAATAAATAATTTTTATTACTAAAAAAGGAAGGGGTTTAGGTTAATTTGCCTGAACCCAGGGGGTTCATGATTTTCACCCTGAACTGGGGGTCTAAGATAAGAAGACTCTAAAATAAATCATAAAATAATATATCACAAAACATTTCTTTTTTAAAATCTAAATGAAACATTGTTATAAATCAATAAAGGATTATTTAAATTTTATTTTTTTGTTTTATTTCTTTGATTATAAACTACACTTTCTTATTTTTATTGCTTTATATTGTGGCAAAGTAAATTGGTAATCAGGTGAAATGTCACGGGGGATGATATTTTGTGACACTAGATGAACTTTCAGGTGATTGTCATCCTTGTACGAGGATGAAGGATGAAGAATGCTGTGCAAGGATAAAGGATACCGTACGAGGATGAAGGATATCGTGTAAAGATGAAGGATAACACACAAAGGATGAAGTATGAAGTACAAAGATGAACTGTAAACAAAAGAGAAAGTATAAATATGACTGTTGTCGGGAGTAAGTTTTAAGAAGTCAGAACAAGTTAGTGAGAAGTTAGAACAATTAACCATTAATTAATTAATTAGAAATAATTCAGAATAATTTGAAATACATTAATAAATATTAAATAGAAAAGTAAACTTCATTCAGGAACAGGAAAGATACGTCACGCTGTAATATTTCTGTTGTTAAATGATACTTTACTTTTAAAAACTTTATATTTTATATTTTAATAAACTTATACTTTGTGTCGTAATATTGCGAAATATTATTAAATATTGTTTGATACTGCGTTACTACTTTTACTCCACCTTACTCACTGTGCCTTCATGATTAATTTGATTATTATTTGATTATTATTATTATTTATTATATATTTATTATCTGTTTCGAGATAGGCAAGTTTAGATCGATTGATTGCTCGACCTACTGGCAAATAGAGCGTATTATTATTTGTTTGTGTGATGCAAACTGAGAGACTGATTTGAGAAATTGTTCGAAATACTCTGCACTCCTGTGACAATATGACCAAACTCATCCAAAACACTTTCTGAAATATGTCAATGTGATTGATATTTCCTTACTGCAAAGACAGCAGCTTTCCCTGAAAGCCCTTGTTCATATGCACTCATATATCAGTTAGATTGACGTGCAAACCGACGAATCTTAGTCAAAGAAACGGAATCTAATGCTTACAGAACAATTTCTCTAAGGCCTTTAAACGTGTAATCACAATTATACTTGCATGCTAAATTATTTTGGAGCTCTGAAATTGCAATTTTGGGGAAAAAAGTTAAAATAGTTTTTCATAGAAGATGAAATTATTTTATTTAAAACCTGAAATTTTTGACCATCCAGATAAATTCTTTGATTAAAGATATATATAACTAGATACTTTTTTTATTTTCATATATAGAATAGATTCTGCATAAATCTCAAAAAGACGAAATATGTAAGAATCCTCTTACGGCAGAAAACTACAGAAGCAAAGATAATTATTATATGCTCAATCCAGAGCAAAACTTAAAATATTAATTGATTAAATTAATAGGAGAACCTGTCCCCGCTTTATTGAATTCTTATGCCTTATATAAAAATACATATAATTATTAATAAATAAAAATAAATATAAATACATATTACTTAGGTTCATAAAATCAGGTCCGGACAAGGCAAATTCATGGAAATATAAATATAATATAAATAAAATATAAATGAAATATAAATAAATATCCTTTGACCCAAATAAAGTAAATAAGCTAATTAATACAACAGGTCAAAGTACCAATAATAATAAATATAATAAATGTAATATGAACAAAAATATAAATATAACTAATCCTAATTGATTGTCAGTTACACCTAATTTCCCATCTATGTTTGGTAATACATTTGATATCAGATTAATATAATACACATAGATTATCATGCACACCCACGCACAAAGGCTAAATAAAGAAAAGAAAAAGAAAGAAATAGAAAATGGAGGAGGTAACACATAATCCGTTACATTCTCCCCAACTACAAGAAATCAACGTCCTCGTTGATTGTTAAATTCAGAAATTAATTCCATGGCATTTTAGAAGTTTGATAATGGCTCCCAGGTTGCATCATGCAAAGGGTATCCTTTCCATTTAACTAACCCTAACCCTAACCCTAACCCTAACCTTGGATTAAATAAATTGCTCCAGACAATTACCTTCTGCATCCCCCGAAATCAGATTGCTTCTCAAATCTGATCAAAAACTTCTAAAAAAATTTCGAACAAAGATAAACCAATTTGAAAATAAACTTTGTCCCATATGCAATGAGCGTTTCCCATCAATTAAACTTGTTAAGGAAACGTGTCGGCATTGCTATAATGAAAAAAATAATCCAAAAAAGTTTTCTGTAGAAAACAACATGGATCCAGGCGATGTACCTGAAAAGTTGCAGGGGCTTACTGAAATCGAAGAAATGTTAATTGCGTAAATATTTCCTGTGATATTAGTATATTGCCTTCGTGGAAGCCAATATGCTTATAGAGGAAATGTTATTAATTTTCCTCAAGACGTGCACAAGTTTGTGACACGGCTTCCTCACCATCCATCATCATTAGATGCATTCGTTGTGCGTCAGCAATTTGCTAATGGGTCAACTTTTAGAGATTTTAACGTCCACCATGTTAAGATTACTCAAGCGCTTACCTGGCTAAAAGAAAATAATCATTATTACACCAATATAATTATTGATAATGAAGTGCTACAATCATTACCGGAAAATGATTCCATTGATGAATATCTTCCACAAGTTCAAAGTACCAAAGATGGACGAGAAAACGACAATGAAAATGAACAATTAAATAATGATACAAATGAAACTGAAGATATAATTATACATAACTTTGTTCCGATATCTCCGCCATCTAGTCATGAAGACAATGCCATTAGTGAAACCCTTGCTCGGATGCAAACCAAAACTACACCAATTGAATGACCAAATAGTGATAGTAATTCCATACGGAAATGCTGATCTTAGGGCGGAATGCGTAAGAGATGTAAAACTCGCAGAGTATTTCCAAAATATGCTCAAATACAAAGATGGTAGATTTGCACGCCATTCTCGTTGACGATACTTTGCGTTGAATTCACAAATGCGGTGTCATGCCTTACAAGAAGGGAGGATCTATGTGAAACAGTGTTTAAATGATAAACAACTTACTATTGAAGAAGTTCAAGAAATGAATAACAAAAATCATCACTTTGCTGACCAAATTATACAGTATGGTAAGGGTTTGCGCAGGACTCAGCAATTTTGGATTAAACAGCGATTTGAATTATCAAATATAATAAAACAGCTAGGAATGCTGTGAATGATTTTTTTTACATTTAGTGCTGCAGACTTACATTGGCTAGAACTCCACAAGCTTATGCAGGATAGTGAGAATTGAGTGGGAGAATCGGAACAGGACACGACTAAAAATCAGCGTCAAAACTTGATTAATAATCCACACATTGCTGCATAGTTCTTTGAAAATCATTTCAAATCGTTTTTAGAAGATGTATTAATTCCAAAATGGAATTTAGAGGATTGGTGATACAGATATGAATGGCAGCATCGGAGTAGTGTGCATATACATAGAATCAGAAAATGAAAAGATGCACCAGTAATCAAGTGGGAGAAAATGAAAGAAGACAATTAGCTAATGGTTAAAGTGGTTCAATATTTAGATTCTCTAATTACTACGATTAATCTGGGAGTTGATGCACCTGTACCCGAGCGACATCTTTGCCAAAAGTTCGATACGGAGATATGTGATAACTTACAAGACTATATTGAACTAGTAAATAAATTACAGCGTCATACAAGATGTAGTCCTTCGTACTGTCTTCGTACCGATTGTGCAGGCAAATAATATTGTAGATTCGGATTTCCAAAAGAAATAACAGAACAAACTTTTGTTCGTGATGATGGTCATAGTCACCCGGAGCTCGTCACAGCAAGAAATGACCCTTACGTCAACCCACACTATCACCTTCAACTTCAAGATTGACGTGCAAACGTTGATTTGAAACCAATCCTCAGCACCTACGCTGCTCTTCAGTACATCTCCAAATATGCGAGTAAATCGGAGCCTCGATCTGAAGCCTTCTCAGAGATATTAAATCGAATTCTTTCTATCAGCCAACCTAACGATTCATCTCTCAGCTCATTTCAAAAGTTATTGCTTCACACCATTGTAGAACGTGATATTTCTGCACAAGAAACATGCCATTTATTACTTGGCATTCCACTTTATCATTCTAGCCGTCAATTTGTATCTTTAAATCTCAATAAAGATACTCCACGATTGCTTTGTGGCTCTGGAAATGAGGATGAATTTGCAACAATTAATGAAACTGGAAAAACAACACAATCGCCCTTGCAAAGATATTGGAACCGACCTAATGAACTTGAAAATTTTTCACTTTTCCAGCTTTATTTAAAATATATATTTTCAAATAATTAGTGGAGACCTTGCAAGTGCGAAAACGTTGTACGAATCTGGCCACGACCATCACTCCAGCTTAATGGCCCTCAGTGGGAGAAATTTTGTCGTTTAAAAGTCCTGCTCCATGTAAGTCATAGAAGTATTGAGCAGTTGACTATAAATTATATCGTTTCTTGGCCATATCTCTTCAAGTATTATAGTGAAGAGATTAATAATGATGGTGACGATGTCGCGGGTGTACTTTCCTACATCCCACTTACGGTTCTTTTAAGGAGTTTATAGTCCTTCCCGTTAGGTACAAGACTTTCAGTTTGGTTAATACTTTATTTTAGAAGGCACCAGTTAGTTTTTAGTTAGAACTAACAAACTAATTATTCTTCCAAGTCATTATAACTTCGTTACTTTTATTAATAACTTCATTATTAATAATTACTTTTATTAATAATTTTATTTATTAATAACTTCCTTTAATAATAAATCCTTTTATTATTAAACTTAGAACTTCCTTTATTACGAACTTCCTTTATTACGAACTTCCTTCATAGATAACTTCCTTATAATTCATACTTTAGATACTTCCATCTTTTATTAAAGATATCATCTTTAATTCATTAGTACTTCCTTTATTAAATAACTTTAATAAACATTATGTCAAATAAATACGATAATAAATCTCTTTAATTATTTTTATTTAATATTTATTAATATTTTATTTAAAGATTACTTCCTAATAATACAATTATATTTTTTTATAATTATAATATTAACTTCCAACTTCCTTGAACTTAAAACTCTTTCAAGTTAAAAGCTATGGGAACCAAGTCAAATAAGTTTCCTTTTTATATTTGTTTAGACTACTGTGCCATTACTGTGCACTAATACTATTGGATAATATATTTACTATATGACTTACTAAATATATACTATAGGTTATACTAATAATTAATGTTAATTAATATTATGTAATAATAATTAATACTAAGTAATACTAATTAATGATAATTAATAATAATTATATAATATTTGTGTAACTATGTCACGTGAACATGTGACTTGTGTTACTTACATTTTGTGTAACTAAACTATTTATCTTCCTATTTACATGTTAATAAATGTTATTAATTATTACTAATCGTTATTAATAAAATTACTATCTTGATATTTATATTTCAATTTGTTAAATAATTATTTCTAATAAAATATAGGGTTAAATAATAATTATATGTTTTTAACTATGGTAATTCTATCCGGTAACAGTTCCCCCCTCACTTAATCAAAATGTCCTCATTTTGACTTGTGATTTTCTTATTGGATACTTCTTCCTTTGGCGATTACTTCNGAATGATACGAGGGTGATCAGTCCTTAACATTCTTTACTCTAAAATTTAATGAAAATTCCTTCCTCCCAAATACATAACTTCCTTCATCCTTTCATAATTTAATTGTAAAATTAACTTTCTTTCTTACTGCGGATTCTTCCAAAATTTTGACAATAGTTCTTCTCTATTATTCAACATTTTACTTCCTTAAATTATCCTTTAGAATCTTCCTAAGAATATTTCTTTAGAATACTTCCTAAGAATACTTCCTATCCAAATTCATTTTTCCTTTCCAATTCAATTTCTTTTCTGTTAGAATACTTCCTATAAAAATTCATTCCTTTCCAAATTCATTTTCCTTTCCACATTAACTTTCCTTTCCGCTAGAAGGCACCAAACTGTCGCGGGTGTACTTTCCTACATCCCACTTACGGTTCTTTTAAGGAGTTTATAGTCCTTCCCGTTAGGTACAAGACTTTCAGTTTGGTTAATACTTTATTTTAGAAGGCACCAGTTAGTTTTTAGTTAGAACTAACAAACTAATTATTCTTCCAAGTCATTATAACTTCGTTACTTTTATTAATAACTTCATTATTAATAATTACTTTTATTAATAATTTTATTTATTAATAACTTCCTTTAATAATAAATCCTTTTATTATTAAACTTAGAACTTCCTTTATTACGAACTTCCTTTATTACGAACTTCCTTCATAGATAACTTCCTTATAATTCATACTTTAGATACTTCCATCTTTTATTAAAGATATCATCTTTAATTCATTAGTACTTCCTTTATTAAATAACTTTAATAAACATTATGTCAAATAAATACGATAATAAATCTCTTTAATTATTTTTATTTAATATTTATTAATATTTTATTTAAAGATTACTTCCTAATAATACAATTATATTTTTTTATAATTATAATATTAACTTCCAACTTCCTTGAACTTAAAACTCTTTCAAGTTAAAAGCTATGGGAACCAAGTCAAATAAGTTTCCTTTTTATATTTGTTTAGNAATTAATACTAAGTAATACTAATTAATGATAATTAATAATAATTATATAATATTTGTGTAACTATGTCACGTGAACATGTGACTTGTGTTACTTACATTTTGTGTAACTAAACTATTTATCTTCCTATTTACATGTTAATAAATGTTATTAATTATTACTAATCGTTATTAATAAAATTACTATCTTGATATTTATATTTCAATTTGTTAAATAATTATTTCTAATAAAATATAGGGTTAAATAATAATTATATGTTTTTAACTATGGTAATTCTATCCGGTAACAGTTCCCCCCTCACTTAATCAAAATGTCCTCATTTTGACTTGTGATTTTCTTATTGGATACTTCTTCCTTTGGCGATTACTTCTACGTAGTTTAAGTCTTCAAGTTCTGTTCTTTCTTTCTTGGTTAATCCAATTCTTAGAGCTTTATATCTTAATGCTCTTTCTCGTCTCTTTTCTTTCCAATTGAGGTGTTGTCTTCTTCGAGTATTCAGTCCGTTTGGTGGATATTCCATTCTAACTGTTTCCTTTCTTGTTAGATTTTCTTCAATTATTTTATTTATATCCATTCTTCCTTTCTTAAGTTTTAATTCAGGGTTTATATAGTTTCAAACTTTTCATTGTACACGTGAAATTCTAAATTAACTGCTTTGTCAAATTCTGCTAATATTTCTTCGAATGTATCTCGATTTTTAATTATGATTTCGTCTTGTTTTTCTTCTTCTTGTTTCTGATATACTTTAAATAGATCGTTGTATTCTTTTAATTCTTTTTCTTTTTCTTCTTTTAAGATTCGTTCATTATTATACAGGGTTTTGTAACATAATATTGTACTTGGAACACAATATTCGTAACTCATTTCATTTTCTTTGCAATTTTCGCAATGAAATACTGATGTTTCTTTCTTCCAGATTATTGGTTCTATTGGTTGATATTTCTCTACTTCTTTGGTAAGTATTTCTATTCGATTTTGTTCTTCTTTCAGTTCTTGCCGTTTGGTTTTATTTTCATTTTCTAGTTCGTTTATTTGATTTTCTTGATCTTGATTTATTGTCCGTAATTGTTCTAATTGTTGTTTTAATTCTTCAATTTCTTTTTCCAGATTAGTTACTTGTTCCCAAGCCTGAAGTGTTTCTTTCGTGATTTGTGTTTCTTTCAGTTCTGCCGTTGTTGTTACTTCCAATATTTGTTTAATTTCTTTTTCTGTTTGTTCATCCTTCATTAATTGTTCTTCCAGGGGTATTGGTGTTCTTTCTGTCGTATTTATTTCTCTAGTTGTGGTTTTCCATTGCATTACACATCTAAATGCAAGATCTTGCCAATATTCATCTTCCTTAATATTATTTTCTTTCTTACAGTCTCCACATTTGGAGTATCCATTAAACCAATATTTTTCGTGTTTCCAACAATACAGGTGTTCACAATGTAAATATTCATCATAGTTCATGCATTGTTCCCATTTGCATCTTTCTCCAGCGAAGGATCTTATTTCCCAAAAGACTTGAGGTGCACATTTGCAGGGGTTGGTCTTATGATTGTGTTCGAAGCAATATTTACTTTGTTTTCTGTAACAAGTACAGATTTCGTATTCAATTCCTGCTTCATCATATTCTAAAGCACCATAGGGACAGTTTCTCTTGTCGTGAATCATGGTAATGTTTGCATCGAAAAGGTGAATATTTCCATCCTTTAATTTCTTGTGGTCGAAGAATTGACATTGTTGGGTACAATATTCAGTTCGTTTTCTTTGTTCAGCTTCTTTCCAATCTTGAGCTCTTCCTTTTCCTTTATTGTTTAGTCCAGCTTTCTTTAATATTTGTTCTTCGGTATCATTTGCCCAATCGATATTTGTTGTTTCTTCTTGGTAGTTGTAAGTTGATTCGTTGGCATATACATTTCTTGCAGGGATAGTTTTTACTTTCTTTGAAGATTCTCCTTCGTAGTTTCTTTCATAACTATAGGATCTTCCTCTTTTCTCTAATTGAGTTCCTCTATATTCATACAGTTCTTCTCTTTCAGGTACTTCAATTCTTCCTTTATTTTCACATCCGTAACATCTTTCATACCATGTTTCTCCTAATTTCAGGGGTTTAAGGTCAACTAACCTTGTTGCTCTTTTGCAGAAACAACAATGAGTATCCATTCGGTAGTCTGGATCTCCTTCGTCTCTCTGTCTTAAGGCCATTTCATATATAGGGGTTCGTTTACATCCACATCTTCTTGTGTTGTTTTCTACATACCTAGGATAATCACATTTCTTATCTATATTCGCTGAGAATTTATGTTGTTCAGGTTTCCTTCCACATCTATTACAGAGTTTCGATAGTTGCCATTCGTAATTGTAGTTTGAGGATTCGAATTTCTTTCCGTAAGACATTATTTTGTTTCTTTAAAAATGATGATTCTTTTTGTAAGTTTTTATTAATATTTTTCAGATGAGAAGTTTTAATATTTGTTTCTTTAAAGATTTGATTTCTGTTCTTTGGTCTTTTGTTTTGTAAGTTTTTCATTGATCTGAATCTTTTTCAAGTGGTTGAATTCACATTCTTTTTATAAGTACTGGTTTGTTTACATTGACATTTTTACTCCTTTATTTTCTGTTACTTTGTTTTGGTCAACTGTTTTCTTGTCTATCTTTTGTTTATTTCAGGAGGTTGTTGTTTTGGTCAAATGTTTCTGATAAATCTTATCTTTTTCTTCCAAGATTCTTTTTAATTTAACTCTTTAATTTGTTTGTATAATAATGTGAGGTTCCCATAATTCTTTATTTTTATATAATTTTAATCTGTCAGAATGTATTGGTTCTTCCAATGGTTGTTCAAACTAATTTTCTTCCTTATCTTCCTTGTGATTTCTTTTGTAAAATCTTGATAAACTCTTTTGCCTTTTGTAGTTTTTGTGCTGACTTTTCTTCCAATTCATAGGTTCTTTCTATTTCCTTATCTTCCTGTTTTTCTTTGTTTTAC
>PQFF01000087.1:438421-452890 GCA_003547095.1 Diversispora epigaea | reverse complement strand
GCTCTTGTAGCTTTTTCATATTCTTGTATCCATTCTAATGGGTCTTGAGTTCCATCTCCATAGAAAGTTGAAGGTTTAATCAATATCGGAGCTGTCATTATTTTCCTTTTATTATCTTTTTCTGTTTCACTTTCTGTATCCTGTTCACTTTCTTCCTCTGCTTCGTACTCTTGTTGATCTTGATCTTCTTGGTATTCTTCTTCGTCCTCCAGTTCGTCTTCTTCTTTGATGTTTTCTAGTTTTGGAGTGTTACTATTCCTTCGAAACCTTTTGTTTTCTTTTATCTTTTCAAGTCTTTGGAGTCTTTCTTTTTCTAATTCTTGCAACTTCACTTCAATTTCTTTTATATCTAGTTCAATGGATTGGTTAACTTCCTTTGGTGAATGTTCTTCAGGAGATTCTTCCTTTGATGATATACCGGGCGTGCTTACAATAGAAAATGGTAACCTTGACTGAGTTCTTAAGTTTTGGTGTATTAAATTTACTTCTTCCCAAAGTTCTCTAAGGTTTGGACTTGGAGATCTTGATTCTCTTTTTATAGGTCTATACTGTCGTGGTCTTCTTGAGTTTTCCAGGTTTATTTCTTCCTTAAAATATTTTATTCGATTCTATTTTTTCACTAAAGTCTTTATCCATTCTTTTTATAACATTTTCAATATTGATCTTCATCAATCTTATACTTTTATTTTTCTTATTTGTCGCATCCTTTCTTCAAAGGTACTTCTTATCGGAATATTTATAGAGGATAGAGCCTCTTACAATAAGTATTTTTCCCTTTTTATTTTTCTTATTTATCACATCTTTGTATTGAAGATACTCCTTATTGGAATCTTTATAGAGGATGGAGCCTCTTACAATAAGTTTCTCCTTTTGGGTGAATTTTCATTATACAGGTCTTATTGTTATTGCCTTAATATTTTCTTTAGGCCTTATTGTTATTGCCTACAGGATTTATGAATTGATGCTTCATTAAATCTTATTGGTATTGCCTACAAGTCTTACAAAATTCTACCTTACGGGATTTACAACTTTTGCCTTCCAGGTCTTATTGATATTGCCTCCTAGGTCTTACGAAGTTTACCTAAATATAACATATTCCTTTCAGGACTTAATTTCTGCCTTACTCATGAACATTTATATTTAACATGCATGCATTTCACAGGTCTTATTGCCATTGCCTAAGAGTTTGAATGATACGAGGGTGATCAGTCCTTAACATTCTTTACTCTAAAATTTAATGAAAATTCCTTCCTCCCAAATACATAACTTCCTTCATCCTTTCATAATTTAATTGTAAAATTAACTTTCTTTCTTACTGCGGATTCTTCCAAAATTTTGACAATAGTTCTTCTCTATTATTCAACATTTTACTTCCTTAAATTATCCTTTAGAATCTTCCTAAGAATATTTCTTTAGAATACTTCCTAAGAATACTTCCTATCCAAATTCATTTTTCCTTTCCAATTCAATTTCTTTTCTGTTAGAATACTTCCTATAAAAATTCATTCCTTTCCAAATTCATTTTCCTTTCCACATTAACTTTCCTTTCCGCTAGAAGGCACCAAACTGTCGCGGGTGTACTTTCCTACATCCCACTTACGGTTCTTTTAAGGAGTTTATAGTCCTTCCCGTTAGGTACAAGACTTTCAGTTTGGTTAATACTTTATTTTAGAAGGCACCAGTTAGTTTTTAGTTAGAACTAACAAACTAATTATTCTTCCAAGTCATTATAACTTCGTTACTTTTATTAATAACTTCATTATTAATAATTACTTTTATTAATAATTTTATTTATTAATAACTTCCTTTAATAATAAATCCTTTTATTATTAAACTTAGAACTTCCTTTATTACGAACTTCCTTTATTACGAACTTCCTTCATAGATAACTTCCTTATAATTCATACTTTAGATACTTCCATCTTTTATTAAAGATATCATCTTTAATTCATTAGTACTTCCTTTATTAAATAACTTTAATAAACATTATGTCAAATAAATACGATAATAAATCTCTTTAATTATTTTTATTTAATATTTATTAATATTTTATTTAAAGATTACTTCCTAATAATACAATTATATTTTTTTATAATTATAATATTAACTTCCAACTTCCTTGAACTTAAAACTCTTTCAAGTTAAAAGCTATGGGAACCAAGTCAAATAAGTTTCCTTTTTATATTTGTTTAGACTACTGTGCCATTACTGTGCACTAATACTATTGGATAATATATTTACTATATGACTTACTAAATATATACTATAGGTTATACTAATAATTAATGTTAATTAATATTATGTAATAATAATTAATACTAAGTAATACTAATTAATGATAATTAATAATAATTATATAATATTTGTGTAACTATGTCACGTGAACATGTGACTTGTGTTACTTACATTTTGTGTAACTAAACTATTTATCTTCCTATTTACATGTTAATAAATGTTATTAATTATTACTAATCGTTATTAATAAAATTACTATCTTGATATTTATATTTCAATTTGTTAAATAATTATTTCTAATAAAATATAGGGTTAAATAATAATTATATGTTTTTAACTATGGTAATTCTATCCGGTAACAACGACTTGCTCGGCTCTCCTATAAATAATATGGAAAATAATCTTATTAATGAGAAAGAAGAAGAACAAACGGACAGTGATGATGAATGTGTGAGAGAAATACGATCCGAATGGATGTTGTTAGCGGAAATGAGCCCAAATGCAATTATTGAAAAGTATTCAGATTTGAGTTCACGCGAAATCGATAAGAACTATAATTGGGTTGACAATGTAAGGCAACATCATCCCAGTATCGACTTTGCAAATGTAGCCACTTTTCTGCAGCAAGCTCGTGATGAAAATACTTTGGATTCTGAGTCAATTATCTCGGTCGATTTTGAAACATTGAATGAGAAGCAGAAGGCAATATATAAATGGATCAAAGAGCATTACCTTGCCGTGATTAAAGAACCTCTCCAAATTATTGTTATGGGAATGGCGAGAACTGGAAAATCGTATCTGATAAAAGCAATTCAGTGTCTGCTTAACAAGGATGTACTTGTGCTTGCTCCAACTGGGGTTGTAGCATTTAATATCCAGAGGACCACAATCCATTCGGCACTTTCTATTCCAGTAAATGGTTCCAACTTTGATATAGATATAAGTGGTGAGCGGTTGAAACAACTACAAAAAAGACTAGACGGTGTACTATATTTTATCATAGATGAAAAAAGTATGGTTGGACGTAAAATGTTCACCTTAATTGACATGCGGTTACAGCAGGCTTTCCCGGAACAACGAGATCAACCCTTTGGTGGCAGATCAGTCATTTTTATTGGAGATTTTGGACAGCTTCCTCCTGTACTTGATGAACCAATGTATTCAAAAACTTTTAAACGTGATCCAGTGTCAAATGATGGCATAATTGTATACCAACAATTTTCAGAGATCTATAAACTTGATGTTATCTGGCGTCAATCTGGGGACTCTGAGGAGCAACAGAATTTTAGAAAAATTTTGTTACGTTTACGTGATGGAGAGTCCACAATAAACGATTGGAAAATACTTACCACACAACTTGCGGATTTACCTGGTGTGGATATCAAACAATTTGTAGATGCAACGTGTATCCTACCTCGAAAAACCGATGTCGAAGAAGTTAATTTAAGTAAACTTAGATCTTTAAATCGTCCAATTACTAAAATCTGTGCTGTACATGCAGAAGGTGGTCGCGAAGCGTCTAAGGCTGATTTTAATACAGCAAAAGGTCTTGAGGCTTGTCTATTACTGGCTAGAGACACGTGCGCTATGCTTAGGGCTAATGTATGGACAGAAGCCGGATTAGTGAATGGTTCAATGGGGACCATTCAAGAAATTTTGTTTGAAGGTCAAGGTCCAACTTCTCTCCCGAATGCAGTCCTTATTATTGAATTTGATGATTATACTGGTCCTGCTATTACAACTACAGAAGAAAAAAGGCTCGTTCCCATAATACCTGTTAGACATACTTGGGAATCTAAAAATATACTTTGTTCACGCTTGCAGCTTCCCATTAATCTTGCGTGGGCTATAACAGTACATAAGAGCCAGGGACTAACGCTGTCAAAGGCCATAGTAGGTCTTGGAGAAAAAGAGTATGTCGCTGGCCTCTCTTTTGTAGCAGTGTCTCAGGTTCATACTTCTAAAGATCTTCTTTTCCGACCGTTTTCTTTCGAGAGACTTCAACGCGTAAGAAATTCTAAGAGATTGCAAGATAGGAAAAATGAAGAGGAACAGTTAGTTTCCTTAATAACTTAGTTGTAATAGCTCGGCACAATGGAAATTGAAAAAATCAAAAATGTCCAACGTTTTTTCTTTTTTTGCTACGTACTACTTTATTATAAATAAACATACTTGGATCGTAAGAAAACTTTTTTTTCATATGCAAGTTTCATAAATTTATTGTCGCATAATAATGATTATACTTGTCACATGAAGTCACATGTGTGGACAGACGAACAAATTTTGAAAATTTTGAAAAGTCTTCTAGTATGTTTGATCTCATGACTCGTATTTAATTTGTTTGTCACGTGAAGTTATATGGGTGGACAGACGAACAAATTTTGAAAATTTTAAAAAGTCCTAGAGTATATTTGATCCCATGACTCGTATTTAATTTGTTTGTCACGTGAAGTCATATGGGTGGACAGACGAACAAGTGTTACTAAGGGACTCTACTATGTCTGAAAATGTAAGTCCTACGCTATACTCCGGACAATTAGAAAGTTCCAATTCTGAAAAAAAGAATTTGAAGTGGAAGAATTTATTAATTTATTAGAACAAATTAAAAATGATAATAATGAATTTTAATATTATATATATATTAACAATGATACAAGAAGATTAGAAAGAATTATTTGAATATTTCCTGAACAACATATAAATTATAGTAGATTTTATGATATTGTTGTATTTGATAATACTTATAAAACCAACCGTTTTCATATGCCATTTGGAGTTTTTACTGGAGTAAATAATTATAGATATAGTATATGTTTCGCGGGTGCATTAATGATAGATGAAACAAAAGAAATCTTTATATGGGTTTTTAATAATTTTTTAAAAATGGTTAATCAAAGAGCCCCATTGGTTATACTTACTGATAATGATCGTGTAATGGCAAATGCTTATATGAGAATTTTGAAACCATTGGGTACAAAACATTGTCTATGCCAATGGCATTTAATGAAAAATGTAATAAAAAATTTAAGTGCAAAACTTAATTCTAAATGGTCAGCATTTGTTAAAGATTTTTATAAATGTCTTGGAGAATTAGACATTTCCAATTTTCTTACACAATGGGAAACATTAAAAATATCATATCCACCTGCATTAAATTATTTATTACGTATAGAAATAACAAAAGAAAAATGGGTCGCATGTTATAATCTTGATACATTTATGGCTGACATGAATACAACACAACGTGGAGAATCTATGAATAATATGCTCAAAGGTTATTTGGATGCTAGTACATCTCTTATAACATTTCTTAAGTCGTGATCCGCGAATAATCAGCACTGAATCATATGAGTGTCACCTAATAAATTTGGGGATAAGTTTTATAATTAATAATTATAATAAACTCGAATCTCTCAATGACAACCTTTTGTATTAATTGAAATGTCCCAAAATTCTCGCACTACCTTAATAACTCTAGGCTTTATAGTTTCAGAACTACATTATGGGCCCTACTCTTCTTATTGGTGGCTAATTTCAAATAAAGATCAAACTATTTTTCCAATTAGGCTTGGACAAAAAGTTAAAGTTTGTCTTAACGATGAAGATTTTTTTATAACAGTACAATTTGGTTCCGGAAATACTGCATTATTGCCAGTATACTATTGTCAATGTGGATTACATGTTGTCTCAAAAGCAAGTCCCACCAAAGTAATTTCTACTGCATATAAATACTGTTTCAATACATATACCCGTTATTCAGGATATCAAATAATGGATTGGAAGGATAAAGATATTCTTGAAAGTTTAAAAAAAAATGTTCAATTTACTCCTGTTAATATTAATATTGGAAATAAAAATATTTTTATTTATAGTATCGGGGTTTCTTCATATGAAAAATAGTGTTACACTGGTTCTGGATTTCAAGCTTCATTAATTAATACATACGAAAAAAAACAATCAATTTTTGTCCCACGATTTGAGAATAAAAAATGTATTGTTGAAATATATCAAGAATCTGTTTTAAAAAAACAATTTATTGGAAAAACACCAAACGAAGTATGGCAACAAACTGGTCAATTACAAAAGTTTACGGGTATACAACTTTTTGGACTTGATAATCCAATTACGAAAAATTTAATTCAGCAACATAAGATACCTAAATGTATACTTAATGATTGGAATAATGAGAATATTTTGCAACAATTATTTAATTATTATATAAAAAGAAGAACCATTGCAAGTGTTGATTGGAAATTTTTTTTTAAAACTTGGAATGAATCTGAAAATCCAGTAATCGAATTAGAACTTTCATTGTGTACTATTTATCCATCAGGATATAAATTTAGTAAGCGTGAATTGGGTGCGTGAAAAACTATGTTGCATGCTATTGGTACAACCAATATAACTCTGTGGTCACAAGAAGAATCAAAAGTAACGTATAATTTTTATTTTTTTATAATTTTTTTTTTGAAATAAAAAAATATTTATAATAAAATAGAATTTTTATATTAGTATCAATTATGGACGAAATCTATAAATGGACAAGCAGAAAAAGTAGCTTTCGCTGCATTATATAAAAGAGGATTTCTTATTAGTATTCCAAAAAATATGCCAAATACAACACAAGCATTTTGGAAATGTTTTGAACATGCACTTGCATGTAATAAAAAAAATTCGGATGGAAAAAAACGTATTCTTTTTATATTGCTAATGAATTTACATATAAAGAACTGGAACAAAATCTAAATGTAAATATTTATTTTATTATTTTTTATTTAGTTTATTATTTATTATTTATTTTATTATTATTTTATTTATTTTTATATTTTAATTATTATTTTTTTACATAAAGGTTGGAAGAAATACAATTTTAGAATCTAGAAAACATGCACGTAATGAAGGTTATAGAGCTCCAATACTTGTAAAACCAGTAATTAATAAACAAAGATTTACACCTGAAATGCTCAAACAAATTGAAAACTTTTTGAATGACAAAGAATTTGTCAATNAATATTTATAATAAAATAGAATTTTTATATTAGTATCAATTATGGACGAAATCTATAAATGGACAAGCAGAAAAAGTAGCTTTCGCTGCATTATATAAAAGAGGATTTCTTATTAGTATTCCAAAAAATATGCCAAATACAACACAAGCATTTTGGAAATGTTTTGAACATGCACTTGCATGTAATAAAAAAAATTCGGATGGAAAAAAACGTATTCTTTTTATATTGCTAATGAATTTACATATAAAGAACTGGAACAAAATCTAAATGTAAATATTTATTTTATTATTTTTTATTTAGTTTATTATTTATTATTTATTTTATTATTATTTTATTTATTTTTATATTTTAATTATTATTTTTTTACATAAAGGTTGGAAGAAATACAATTTTAGAATCTAGAAAACATGCACGTAATGAAGGTTATAGAGCTCCAATACTTGTAAAACCAGTAATTAATAAACAAAGATTTACACCTGAAATGCTCAAACAAATTGAAAACTTTTTGAATGACAAAGAATTTGTCAATATGAGTTCATATAAAACAGATATAAAAACTGAAAACTATTTTATACTTGCAAGATACAAAAAAAGCATTATGGGAAAGGTTTTCAGAAGAATATCCAAATGGTATACATCGTACATCTTTTATGACATGTTTAGAAAGAGGTCAATATGTGTATCATGAAAATCTTGGTGGTCTATGTTCCATGTGTAATGATTGTGGATATATGGTATTTGGTGATATTGAAGTTATGATTTCTGCACATATTATGGATAATAATCTAAAGGTAATACAATAAAATTTTATATAAATTTTTTTTTGTAATTAAATTTGAACTAATTTTAAATTTTCAATAGAAACAATTACTAAGACAATCACAAGAATTACGACGATATATACGAAGACAATATTCTAAAGAACTTGAAATTTCATTGGATGGTGTTGCAATTCACAATTCTTGTATTAGTCACTGTATACAATATGCTTTTGGTGCCTGTAATCTTGATCATCCAATTATCTGTTCCAAATGTAAAAATCTTTTTCATTTTTTTGATAAATTGAAAGATATATTAAGTGAACAATACTCTGAAACTCTTGATGAATATAAACAAAAATTAATAGCATGGATGGCACATCATGCACGTAAGACTTATATAAATATTCATGTATGAACAAATTTAGAAGAATTAGATGGTGAAGGTGCAGTAATAATTGTAGATTACAAAATGAAGATTTTGCCTCAAAGTGCTAGAGAAACAAAAGCGGAATTTTTTGGCAAACGTGGCTGGAGTCTTCATTTTGTACTTGTTTATACCAAAAATATAGAACAAAATCAAATGAACGTTCAAACTTTTGATCACTGGTCTGATGATACACGACAAGATGCATGGTACACAGCTTCTTATACGTGTTGCCCAAATCCCAAATAATTTGGGATTTGGGACACCAAAATGCACAAATTACTAGTATTTGGGATTTGGAATTTGGGATTTGGGATTTTGGCAAAAAATACTAATTATAATTTGAGATTTGGGATTTGGGATTTCGGCATTTGGAATTTCAGCATTTGGATTTCGAATTTGGGCAGCAGGTATACAGCTTTTTCCCTGCATACAGTTTTTGAAACAATTAATCCAAAACCTAAATGGATAACTATCATGTCAGATAATGGAATGCATTATCATTGTACGGAATTAATGCTAATTGTTGGAAAATGGAAAGAATGATATAATATAATTCCTCGAAAATGGATTTTTCTTGAAGCAGGTGAGACTAAAACAGCAATTGATAGTCATCACACTTAGGTATATATTTAGTTTTATTATCATTTAAAAGAAACAAATGTTTATAATTTATTTATACAACAGATTTCACAAGCTATAAAAAGATATATAAAACTTGGATATGATATTAATTCGGGAGATGATATTGAATCAGCCATCAAAAATATAGCAGGTACAAGAGTTACAAATTTAAATCCCAACTGAGATAATGGTAATAAATATTATAAATATTATAAATTGTATAATTAAATTATAAATAATAAATAAATTATTTTTTTATTATTTATTTGAATATATTTAAATAAAGCCAAATTAGGAACCATTACGGGTATTTCTAATTATCAAGAATGGACTTGGCCCACTGATGAAGAAAATAGCGGATATATTTTTGCATGAACATTACCAGGAATTGGTAAATGGAAAATATGGTCAACAGAAAAAATTAAAAAAATTATAAAAAAAAGAAAAATCGAAAAACCAAATCCAATTTATTCTCAACCTTCAGAGTTAAATAAATTATGGACCATGCCAATAGTAAGCAAACCGGGTAAATTTTTTTTATTTTTTATTCTATTTTTTATTATTATTATTATTTTATTATTATATAATATATAATACAATATTACTGACTAAAAATATTCTATATATTCGATAAAAAAATATATTTAGTGAAGTATATTTTACAAATATAGATAAAAAAATTATAAAATTTTGTATTTTATCTAATATAAACGTATAGAATCCAGTTTTAGTTGATATAACAAATATAACAAACCAAGAAATCGTCAAAATTCCCACAAGCTGTGACTCTCCAAGGTACAATATAATATATATTTATACTATAATAAAAAGGAAATTATTGATAGTATTACTTGATACAGTTACAGGTTTTTTTTCTCCGGCTGGGTTCTAAAAGAAAATGAAAAAAATAAAATACATGAGCCAGTGAAACGAATGACCACAGAAATCAAAAGATTATTGGAAATAATGTTCCATTCTGGAACAGCAAACCCCCGCCAAAAATTAAATGCCCAACAAATGTATGAAGAACTATTGAGACATGCAGAAATTGGTAAAATCGAAGAGAATAAAATACCTAAAGTGACCACAATATCAAATTGGATTACTGTTTTTTCGCACAAATGGAAAGAAGCTATGGCACTGAGAACTTTAGAAGAAAATATGAATTCAGAAAATCTATAAATAATATTTTAAATAGCAAAAAAGCAAAAAATTTCAATAAAAATTAAAATTTTAGTACCTAAATCACATAATTATTATATATATGAATATGTCAAAATCTCCTGTCGCTACAAAGTAAAGGTTTTTTTCGTCAAGTAAATTGTCACTTTTTTTTATCAAATCGTATTCTCCCACATTTTGTATACTATTTCATATGATTTGGTGAAACAGAAAGCAAATTTCGTAATTTTTACTTTGATGTAAATCCGTGCATTATTTTTTTACAATATGTACTAAAAAAATTTTTACCCCAAAATTATATAGTAATTTAGTGCCAATCATTCACGGATCAGCACTTAATGCTTTTCAATCAGCTTTGGAAGTTCAAAAAGNTTGATATAACAAATATAACAAACCAAGAAATCGTCAAAATTCCCACAAGCTGTGACTCTCCAAGGTACAATATAATATATATTTATACTATAATAAAAAGGAAATTATTGATAGTATTACTTGATACAGTTACAGGTTTTTTTTCTCCGGCTGGGTTCTAAAAGAAAATGAAAAAAATAAAATACATGAGCCAGTGAAACGAATGACCACAGAAATCAAAAGATTATTGGAAATAATGTTCCATTCTGGAACAGCAAACCCCCGCCAAAAATTAAATGCCCAACAAATGTATGAAGAACTATTGAGACATGCAGAAATTGGTAAAATCGAAGAGAATAAAATACCTAAAGTGACCACAATATCAAATTGGATTACTGTTTTTTCGCACAAATGGAAAGAAGCTATGGCACTGAGAACTTTAGAAGAAAATATGAATTCAGAAAATCTATAAATAATATTTTAAATAGCAAAAAAGCAAAAAATTTCAATAAAAATTAAAATTTTAGTACCTAAATCACATAATTATTATATATATGAATATGTCAAAATCTCCTGTCGCTACAAAGTAAAGGTTTTTTTCGTCAAGTAAATTGTCACTTTTTTTTATCAAATCGTATTCTCCCACATTTTGTATACTATTTCATATGATTTGGTGAAACAGAAAGCAAATTTCGTAATTTTTACTTTGATGTAAATCCGTGCATTATTTTTTTACAATATGTACTAAAAAAATTTTTACCCCAAAATTATATAGTAATTTAGTGCCAATCATTCACGGATCAGCACTTAATGCTTTTCAATCAGCTTTGGAAGTTCAAAAAGAAAAAACTGAATTTACTATATATCGTCAAAATAATTATAATACTTTATATAAAATTACCAGTCCTCATGAATTTCAATGTGCATCAATTTTAACTTCTTATTCTTATAAAAAAATTCAAGAACAATTATTACAATTATCTAATTATAAATGTGAAGAGATTTCAAGGTATGAATATTTTATAATATAAATATATATTTATTTCATCAGGAATTAAATATAAATGTTCTAGTGCATTCAAAATACACTGATCTATAGCATCCTATGAACACCACCTACGTTCATATAGCGTATTAAATATGCCGTTCTAGTGCGTTCTCCAAACGCTTCATATATATAGCGTACTAGAACGCACCGTTCTAGTGCGTTCTTCAAACGTTTCGTATATATAGCGTACTAGAACGTACTAGCATAGGGAAAGTCTAGATTTTGATCAGCATGTTACACAAATATTTATATTAATTTTACAATAGCGTTCAATTGATTTATGATCGTCCATATGACAAGTCACTAAAATGACTAAATGATTGGTACTGAAATTTTGCAGGTATGTTCTTTCAAGCCCTTACTTTCGTTTGAACACTTTTGATCCCACCTGATCTCACTGTCATTGAAGTTTATGTAGAAAGTATTTTTTATATTAATATACCGAAATTGTAATAAAAAAAAATATTTAAAAACTTATTAATCAATAAATTGAAAAGTATATAACTTTTAAATTTTTTATTGTTTTCAAACGAAAAATCATTTTATTNATAGAATTAATATTAAACAATATATGATCTCACAAGATCTTATATTTTAGAGAGTCTATATAGAAAGTATTTTTTAATGTGGAATATAACTGGAACTATTCATATTTATAATAATAAGTTAAATATCAGTGAAAATAAAGTGTATTTTTAATAAAACTAACTTTATATACAATTTATAGAATCTATAACCTTTTGAGTATTTAGAAAATTCAAATATTTTTAGATGAGAATTAATATATATATTTTTTATCACTTTATATGCAGAATTATACAAAATACAGTATAATTTTTTAACAAGTAATAAAATATATTTTAAATAATAAATAAAATTTGAACTTTGGCTTTGGAATCTAAAGATAATCTCGCTAATCACTTTTAATCACCTGATCTGAATCTTAAATTTCTATTCGTGCAGATCAATCACGATACTATTGATCATCAACCAATAAAAACAAACTTTCTCTATGCTGAACGTACTGTTCTAGTGCATTCTCCAAACATTTCGTATATATAGCGTACTAGAACGCACCGTTCTAGTGCGTTCTCCGGACATTTCGTATATATAGCGTCTTAGAACGCCTCTATATAATTCCGGATGTTAAAAACAAATAAATATTTATTATTAATTAAAATTTATATTTATAGACAATCAATTGAAAAAATTTTTAATGTACAAAGACATGAAAAAGAAACAAATGGACGTATCGTGAAATATGAATCTAATTCTAATTATTTTACATGTTCATGTAAATATACTCAATTTTTGGGTTTTATTTGTAGACATATTTTTAGAACTGCAACACAACTTAATTTAACGGAATTACCACCTAGCATTTTTTATGAACATTGGAAAAAAAATCCCAGTGAAGAACAACTTATTAAAAATTATATTGCTTTTACAACTGGTTCTTCAAATATTTCAAGTTCAAATTTGCAACAACAATCACAACAATTATCTAATAATGAATTTGATAATTATGAATATATGCTTACACGATTGTTACAAAAAGTCAAAAGATTTGTAACACAAAATCCATCAACGGCTATAACTTTTTATAATTCTTTCAATAAAATATTCACTTTTAAGATCGAAAATATTAGTAAGCCACAATCTACTAATTCTACAGAACAACCAACAATATTAAATCCAAGTGTAATTCATAGAAAGGGACATCCATCCAACAAAAGAATTAAAAATGCTATAGAATTAACTAGTAAAAAAAAGAAAAAAAGTAATGAAAACCCAAGAAATATTCATAATAATAAAGAGAATTTTATATCTGAAAATCAAAAGGAAGTCAATAATCCTGATACTTATAAAAATCCAAACAACATTCATGAAGTTCAAAATTCTAACATAGATACATGAAAACCATTACACAAAATTCTAACATAGATACATGAAAATCAAAATTCTAATATTAATACACGAAAACCATTACACAAAATTCAAAATCTTGATTTTGAATCAGAAGATTAATCTAATCTCTCTTTTTTTCAGTATGATTTTCTTTTTGAAGATTTGAATTTTGGTATGTTTTGAAATTTTTTAAAAATATTTATTTTATTTAAACTATTAAATGAATTTATAAATTTAGAAGAGAATCAAAATAATGAGAAATGTCTATATTGTGATATAATTTTATCAAATCCACTATCTTTAAAGGTTTCAAAGTATTTAAATGATATTAAAATAGGAAAAAGTAAGTTTTGTATTATTATTTTATTGTAGAATTATTAGAATTATGTTTATATTTTATTTAAAAAAAAATTTATTATTTTTAAATTTAACAGTTTCTGCTAATACTGCAGTTGAACAATATGAGTTTTGTAGAATTCACCATGGAAAAGAAGTAATTATTCCTTATAGAATAGAAAAGGGATATCCCTTAAATATTGATTTTATTAATTTACCTAATAGAATTTTAAATATGAGATCTGAACTGTTAAAAATTATAAAGGGTCAAAAATATAGTGAATATCGGGTGAATGCTATAAAAGGAATTCAAGAAATAGGTGCGGCAAAATTTAACAATCCATTAGTACAAATGTCTTATTTTGAATCTTTTCAAGTAAGTTTAATTTTATTTATATATTATATAAAAACTTTATTTTTAAATATTATTAAAATATCAATAATTTTAATATTTTAGCCAGGATATTATGGTTCAAAGGGTTTAGTAGTTATCATAGAAACATTAAATGAAATGTTTCTTAAAACTGATATATTGACTACAAGTCTTTGTAAACCACAATCAACATCTCAATATATCACTCAAGTACTTGT
>PQFF01000087.1:423710-437069 GCA_003547095.1 Diversispora epigaea | reverse complement strand
TTAATTGATCGAAATTATTATAGTTTAATTAGTTTAATTAATCGAAATTATTATAGTTTAATATATTTACATAAGAATTTTTAATAAATAAAAAAAATAAAAATATTATTGAATTTTTAATAAATAAAAAAAATAAAAATATTATTGAATTTTTAATAAATAAAAAAAATAAAAATATTATTGAATTTTTAATAAATAAAAAAAATAAAAATATTATTGAATTTTTAATAAATAAAAAAAATAAAAATATTATTGAATTTATGTGGTTTATTTAATTGATAAAATACAAGTGCAATTACGTTTAATAATAATTATAAAAAATTATAAATGTATAGCAGCCGCAAATAAATAATTTTTATTGCTAAAAAAGGAAGAGGTCTAGGTTAATTTGCCTGAACCCGGGGGGTTCATGATTTTCACCCTGAACTGGGGGTCTAGGATAAGGACACTCATATGTTATTTACCCCAGTATCACAAACAGATTTTTCACTTCCACGTGATATTTTTAATTTTTCCTGAATTTTATTGGACCATAATCTGACAGGTGATCAGATATTTTTCACATGTAGTCTTTACGGTGTGATGGATGTTGGGTGACGAATATGTTTTCTGCATGTAAAAAAATTCTAAGTCCCCAGGATATTTAATAAAAGTTGATATTCGAAGGGTATGACACATGGTGATAAATACGCTACCCCTGATTAATCCTAACCCTAACCCCTGAGTAGGGGTGAAAAATCTGTTGGTAATACTGGGTTAGATGTATATGTTTATATAATCACATGACTTATTGTATATGATATATAATATATCACATGGGTGAACAGACGAACAAATTTATAAATTTTTGAAAGGTCCTCTAGTGCAAAAGTTTCATTTTTGATAGATCAGGGATGTTATCAGTGTAAACCTTCCAAATTTACAAAAACAACGGTGTATAACTTAAACAAATAAACTAAATCTAATAACTAAAAAACTATAGGAGATCACACAGATACTATCCTATTTAACCAAAAAAAATATAGAAGGAATTAATTGGGGTCAAGTTATAAAAGAGGCGAATTAACTATTAACAGTGGTATGAAGACTTGTTAATAGGAACAGTTTATCAATTATTAAGAACAAATACAAAACTCAATAAGTAATTTATTACTCAAAGAACTTTTATTTATTTCAATATTAAGATCTATTGAATTATTTTGAACTGTACTATCTCTACTGTCTCTGTCTCTTAGGTTGAGAGAAATCTCAGCCTTTATATACATTATTAATTTAACTGTAAAGTTAACTTGTAATCTGACTAATACTTATGCTAGTACCTTAACTAATATCTTAACTAGTACTTTCTCTAGTACTTTGACTGAAGTATTAACTCGTACTATAACTGATATTTTAACTTGTGTTACAGATTGACNTGTAACACAAAATCCATCAACGGCTATAACTTTTTATAATTCTTTCAATAAAATATTCACTTTTAAGATCGAAAATATTAGTAAGCCACAATCTACTAATTCTACAGAACAACCAACAATATTAAATCCAAGTGTAATTCATAGAAAGGGACATCCATCCAACAAAAGAATTAAAAATGCTATAGAATTAACTAGTAAAAAAAAGAAAAAAAGTAATGAAAACCCAAGAAATATTCATAATAATAAAGAGAATTTTATATCTGAAAATCAAAAGGAAGTCAATAATCCTGATACTTATAAAAATCCAAACAACATTCATGAAGTTCAAAATTCTAACATAGATACATGAAAACCATTACACAAAATTCTAACATAGATACATGAAAATCAAAATTCTAATATTAATACACGAAAACCATTACACAAAATTCAAAATCTTGATTTTGAATCAGAAGATTAATCTAATCTCTCTTTTTTTCAGTATGATTTTCTTTTTGAAGATTTGAATTTTGGTATGTTTTGAAATTTTTTAAAAATATTTATTTTATTTAAACTATTAAATGAATTTATAAATTTAGAAGAGAATCAAAATAATGAGAAATGTCTATATTGTGATATAATTTTATCAAATCCACTATCTTTAAAGGTTTCAAAGTATTTAAATGATATTAAAATAGGAAAAAGTAAGTTTTGTATTATTATTTTATTGTAGAATTATTAGAATTATGTTTATATTTTATTTAAAAAAAAATTTATTATTTTTAAATTTAACAGTTTCTGCTAATACTGCAGTTGAACAATATGAGTTTTGTAGAATTCACCATGGAAAAGAAGTAATTATTCCTTATAGAATAGAAAAGGGATATCCCTTAAATATTGATTTTATTAATTTACCTAATAGAATTTTAAATATGAGATCTGAACTGTTAAAAATTATAAAGGGTCAAAAATATAGTGAATATCGGGTGAATGCTATAAAAGGAATTCAAGAAATAGGTGCGGCAAAATTTAACAATCCATTAGTACAAATGTCTTATTTTGAATCTTTTCAAGTAAGTTTAATTTTATTTATATATTATATAAAAACTTTATTTTTAAATATTATTAAAATATCAATAATTTTAATATTTTAGCCAGGATATTATGGTTCAAAGGGTTTAGTAGTTATCATAGAAACATTAAATNGAACTTTTATTTATTTCAATATTAAGATCTATTGAATTATTTTGAACTGTACTATCTCTATTGTCTCTACTCTTAGGTTGAGAGAAATCTCAGCCTTTATATACATTATTAATTTAACTGTAAAGTTAACTTGTAATCTGACTAATACTTATGCTAGTACTTTAACTAATATCTTAACTAGTACCTTCTCTGGTACTTTGACTGAAGTATTAACTCGTACTATAACTGATATTTTGACTTGTGTTACAGATTGACAAGAAATTACTAATGTACTAATTTAAGTAATAAAGATTAATTTGTATTACATGTCAAGAAATGGATCCACTATAATACTATAAGATAATAATATAGAATAATAATTGATAATAAATAAATAAATAAATAAATACATAATAATAATAATAATAAATAATAAAATATAAGATGAAAGAATGAGGTTAACAATTCTCCTTAACTTAATCATGAAGTTCCACTTATGATAATTCAATACTGCATAAATTTCATGATTATATTGGAGCAACTCATTAAAGTCAGTAGCTTTCATTCTGGAGATAATATTAAAAGTTAAAATTGTTGTACGATACATCTGGCCTGGATCTTTTTCGAAGAGTTGATGGATTCTGGTTATGCCACGATGTAAGTAATAACTGTTAGGGACTTGATATTCTTTGACGAATTCTTTCCATTTCGCATTTGGAGTAACTGAAAGTTGTACTAATTCTCCTAAATAGTAACAATATACTAAGGTCATTATTCGATCTCGTGCTTTCATTGCAACTTGCAATTGACAATATATATGTTGTGCAGAAATTTCCCATGCATCGCTTAAATTGTAGGGTTTATCAATTTGTTTTACAGTGTNGAATGCTATAAAAGGAATTCAAGAAATAGGTGCGGCAAAATTTAACAATCCATTAGTACAAATGTCTTATTTTGAATCTTTTCAAGTAAGTTTAATTTTATTTATATATTATATAAAAACTTTATTTTTAAATATTATTAAAATATCAATAATTTTAATATTTTAGCCAGGATATTATGGTTCAAAGGGTTTAGTAGTTATCATAGAAACATTAAATGAAATGTTTCTTAAAACTGATATATTGACTACAAGTCTTTGTAAACCACAATCAACATCTCAATATATCACTCAAGTACTTGTTCCAGAAACAGCTATCAGACTTATTACAGAAGATTATAAAAATATTTCTTTAGACACTGCAAAAGAAATAATAGTTGATAGTGTAAATTTTGGATTATATGTGCATGATGAAGAAGAAAATAATTAGAATTTTAAAGATATTTAATTTCTATCGTATGCGCGCATTTTACATTTTAATAATTTGAAGTTGAACAACATTTCGCAGATTAATTGATCGAAATTATTATAGTTTAATTGATTGAAATTATTATAGTTTAATTAGTTTAATTGATCGAAATTATTATAGTTTAATTAGTTTAATTAATCGAAATTATTATAGTTTAATATATTTACATAAGAATTTTTAATAAATAAAAAAAATAAAAATATTATTGAATTTTTAATAAATAAAAAAAATAAAAATATTATTGAATTTTTAATAAATAAAAAAAATAAAAATATTATTGAATTTATGTGGTTTATTTAATTGATAAAATACAAGTGCAATTACGTTTAATAATAATTATAAAAAATTATAAATGTATAGCAGCCGCAAATAAATAATTTTTATTGCTAAAAAAGGAAGAGGTCTAGGTTAATTTGCCTGAACCCGGGGGGTTCATGATTTTCACCCTGAACTGGGGGTCTAGGATAAGGACACTCATATGTTATTTACCCCAGTATCACAAACAGATTTTTCACTTCCACGTGATATTTTTAATTTTTCCTGAATTTTATTGGACCATAATCTGACAGGTGATCAGATATTTTTCACATGTAGTCTTTACGGTGTGATGGATGTTGGGTGACGAATATGTTTTCTGCATGTAAAAAAATTCTAAGTCCCCAGGATATTTAATAAAAGTTGATATTCGAAGGGTATGACACATGGTGATAAATACGCTACCCCTGATTAATCCTAACCCTAACCCCTGAGTAGGGGTGAAAAATCTGTTGGTAATACTGGGTTAGATGTATATGTTTATATAATCACATGACTTATTGTATATGATATATAATATATCACATGGGTGAACAGACGAACAAATTTATAAATTTTTGAAAGGTCCTCTAGTGCAAAAGTTTCATTTTTGATAGATCAGGGATGTTATCAGTGTAAACCTTCCAAATTTACAAAAACAACGGTGTATAACTTAAACAAATAAACTAAATCTAATAACTAAAAAACTATAGGAGATCACACAGATACTATCCTATTTAACCAAAAAAAATATAGAAGGAATTAATTGGGGTCAAGTTATAAAAGAGGCGAATTAACTATTAACAGTGGTATGAAGACTTGTTAATAGGAACAGTTTATCAATTATTAAGAACAAATACAAAACTCAATAAGTAATTTATTACTCAAAGAANAATAAAAAAAATAAAAATATTATTGAATTTTTAATAAATAAAAAAAATAAAAATATTATTGAATTTATGTGGTTTATTTAATTGATAAAATACAAGTGCAATTACGTTTAATAATAATTATAAAAAATTATAAATGTATAGCAGCCGCAAATAAATAATTTTTATTGCTAAAAAAGGAAGAGGTCTAGGTTAATTTGCCTGAACCCGGGGGGTTCATGATTTTCACCCTGAACTGGGGGTCTAGGATAAGGACACTCATATGTTATTTACCCCAGTATCACAAACAGATTTTTCACTTCCACGTGATATTTTTAATTTTTCCTGAATTTTATTGGACCATAATCTGACAGGTGATCAGATATTTTTCACATGTAGTCTTTACGGTGTGATGGATGTTGGGTGACGAATATGTTTTCTGCATGTAAAAAAATTCTAAGTCCCCAGGATATTTAATAAAAGTTGATATTCGAAGGGTATGACACATGGTGATAAATACGCTACCCCTGATTAATCCTAACCCTAACCCCTGAGTAGGGGTGAAAAATCTGTTGGTAATACTGGGTTAGATGTATATGTTTATATAATCACATGACTTATTGTATATGATATATAATATATCACATGGGTGAACAGACGAACAAATTTATAAATTTTTGAAAGGTCCTCTAGTGCAAAAGTTTCATTTTTGATAGATCAGGGATGTTATCAGTGTAAACCTTCCAAATTTACAAAAACAACGGTGTATAACTTAAACAAATAAACTAAATCTAATAACTAAAAAACTATAGGAGATCACACAGATACTATCCTATTTAACCAAAAAAAATATAGAAGGAATTAATTGGGGTCAAGTTATAAAAGAGGCGAATTAACTATTAACAGTGGTATGAAGACTTGTTAATAGGAACAGTTTATCAATTATTAAGAACAAATACAAAACTCAATAAGTAATTTATTACTCAAAGAACTTTTATTTATTTCAATATTAAGATCTATTGAATTATTTTGAACTGTACTATCTCTATTGTCTCTACTCTTAGGTTGAGAGAAATCTCAGCCTTTATATACATTATTAATTTAACTGTAAAGTTAACTTGTAATCTGACTAATACTTATGCTAGTACTTTAACTAATATCTTAACTAGTACCTTCTCTGGTACTTTGACTGAAGTATTAACTCGTACTATAACTGATATTTTGACTTGTGTTACAGATTGACAAGAAATTACTAATGTACTAATTTAAGTAATAAAGATTAATTTGTATTACATGTCAAGAAATGGATCCACTATAATACTATAAGATAATAATATAGAATAATAATTGATAATAAATAAATAAATAAATAAATACATAATAATAATAATAATAAATAATAAAATATAAGATGAAAGAATGAGGTTAACAATTCTCCTTAACTTAATCATGAAGTTCCACTTATGATAATTCAATACTGCATAAATTTCATGATTATATTGGAGCAACTCATTAAAGTCAGTAGCTTTCATTCTGGAGATAATATTAAAAGTTAAAATTGTTGTACGATACATCTGGCCTGGATCTTTTTCGAAGAGTTGATGGATTCTGGTTATGCCACGATGTAAGTAATAACTGTTAGGGACTTGATATTCTTTGACGAATTCTTTCCATTTCGCATTTGGAGTAACTGAAAGTTGTACTAATTCTCCTAAATAGTAACAATATACTAAGGTCATTATTCGATCTCGTGCTTTCATTGCAACTTGCAATTGACAATATATATGTTGTGCAGAAATTTCCCATGCATCGCTTAAATTGTAGGGTTTATCAATTTGTTTTACAGTGTAACTTCCTAATCTAATTAAATCAGGATAATATTGAGACATTTTTGAATAGTTGCAGGAAGAGGTAATTTTGCCAGAGGATATAATAAGGTCCTTTCCAGTTTGGTTCTAGTTTGCCGGAATAATTTTTGTCTTTTATTGCCATATATACCAACACTTTATCTCCTATTTCATAAGAAATAGTAGTCTTGACTTTTTGGTCATAATATTGTTTTTGTTTTTGTTGTGCTACTTTTATTTGTGCTTTTATTATTTCTTTAGTTTGAGGAAATTCATCTACCAGGTAGAATAATCGTGTTAATAAATTTTCTTCAACAAATTCTATTCCTTTTGTAATAGGCATTCGTGCTGATCGTCCATATACAAGGAAAAAAGGTTGAAGTTTTGTAGTAGCCTGTTTAGCAGTTCGATATGCAAATAGTACTGCAGGTATATTTTTGTCCCAATCAGTAACAATTTCAGTTGTTCGTACTAAAGATTCACATAAAGTTCAATTGAATCTTTCTACTAGTCCATTTGTTTGGGGATGATAAGGAGTGGAGAATAAATGTTTAATGTGGAAACGTTCTAGCAGTTTTTTAATTACATGATTTCTAAAATGTGTTCCTCTATCTGATAAAATTATATGGGGACACCCATGCCAACAAATTATATCTTCAAAAATAAATTCGGCAACCTTATCAGCTGTAGCAACTTCAAGAGCTCGAGCTTCAAGCCATTTAGTCATGTAGTCAGTAGCAACTACAATATATCGTTTATTCCTTGGAGTTATTGGTAATGGTCCAACAATATCAATTCCTATTTGATAAAAAGGATCTTTTACAGGGATAGGTTGTAGGGGTTGAACATTTCGTCGTTTTCCTCTCCGTTGACAAACATCACAAGTTTGAATATATGTTTTAATGTGATTATACATTTGTGGCCAATAATAATTATTCCTAATTTTCTCAAATACAGTGTCAATTCTCAAATGTCCTCCTAGAGGGTGATTATGCATCATAAAAATAACAGGTTCTATTTCATGTGGTCTTAAAACTTTTAATAATTTGTTTCTGGTTCTTTTTCTACAATCTTTTTTGTATAAAATATTATGTTGAACTTCAAAAAATCTACTCTTTAATTCTAATCTTCTTNAGAATTAACTGAAATGCCAGGACACCGACTACCTGGACTGGATTGTAATTTTGGTCGGATTTATAATTCTCTTTTTCTCTTTCTTTTTTGTAAATTGTAGAGATTTAAGTCTAAGTTTCATACATTCGAGATAAGGAATCTGCATTGTTATGTTTTCTACCAGGTCTATGAATAATAGTATAATTATAAGGTTCCAATCTAAGTATCCATCTAGCTCTTTTTCCTTTTAACTCAGTTGTCCTTAACCATTGTAAAGCAGAATGATCAGTAATAATATAGAAATGAGCAGTCCCAAAATATTGGCGGAAATGTTCTACAGCCCATACAACAGCTAAACATTCCAAGTCTGTTGTAGAATAGTTTTGTTCTGCTTTGTTTAAACTTCTGCTAGCATATGCAATAGCATATTCATTTTTACCATCTTTTTGTGCAAGTACTGCACCTAAACCAGATCCAGAAGCATCAGTATGTAAATAGAAAGGTTGTCCAAAATCAGGATGTCTTAAAATAGGAGCAGAAATTAATTTTTCTTTGAGAGTATTGAAAGCTTGATGTTGAGTTTCAGTCCAATCAAATTTAATATCCTTTTGCAATAACTGATTAAGTGGTTTAGCAATAGTTGAAAAGTTTTTAATAAATTTGCGATAATAAGAGGCCAATCNGTTGGTCTAGTAAAGTCTTTAACTTTAATTATCTTTTCTTCATCAGGTTGAATTCCTTGACTAGAAATTTTATGGCCTAAGAATTTGATTTCAGATAAAAAGAATTGACATTTGTCTACATTAATCTTCAAGTTTGCTTTTTGTAAGGTGTCAAAAATAATAGCTAGATGTTGTAAATGATTTTCAAAAGTATCAGAATATATAGTTAAGTCATCAAGATAGACTACAACAAATTTTCCAATATGAGCTCGTAAAATTTTATCCATAAGTCTTTGGAAAGTAGCGGGAGCATTACATAAACCAAAGGGCATAACATTGAACTCATAAGTTCCCATCTGTGTAATAAAAGCAGTTTTCTTTTTATCTTCTTCTTTCATAGCAACTTGCCAATAACCACTGGCTAAGTCAAGACTAGTAAACCATTTGGCATTTTAAAAGGAGTCAAATATTTCATCAATAAGTGGTAATGGATATACATCTTTTTCAGTTTCCTTATTCAACTTTCGGTAGTCAACACATAGACGTCGCTTGCCATTTTTCTTTGGCACAATAACTACAGGGGAGGACCAGGGACTTTTGGATTCTCTAACAATCCCTTTTTCTATCATTGCAGTTATTTCTTCTTGTAAAAATTCTTTTTCACTAGGTGCAACTCGATAAGCTCTCTGCTTAATAGGAGTGGCACTTCCTGTTTTGATTTCATGAACTACTTCTGTAGTTTGTCCCAGCTCTAAGGTTTGCCCTTCTTCAGAGATATTTTCAGCAAATACATTGGCATATTCTGCAAACAAATGATCAATTTGCGCTTGTTGTGTATTATTGAGGTTAGGTTGTTTAATATTCTTAAGATCAGGACATTCAATAAGATACACAGCAGGATTATTATCTTCTGGATAATCATATTCATTTAAAATTTCTTCTAATACACTTTGATCTTCTGAATAATAACTTTCATATTCTTCCAGGTCATCCTCCAATTCATATTCCAAATCTTGTTGTGCTTGAGTATCATCTTCATTTTCTTCAAGAGTTTTAAAGGTAAATGGAGTAGGAGCGGTATGTGTAGTCCCAACTTGGACTTCTTTGTTATTGTATCGAATAGTTAAAACTTTAGTTGCAAAATTCCATTGCGCTTTTGTTTTATCAAACCAATCTGTGCCCAATAGTAAATTATCTTCAGTAGAATCAATAACTTGTAGTTTCATTGGAATAGATAAATCTTGAACTGCAATATTGACATAATTAATTTGTCCCAAGGCTCGTTCACAAGCACCAGTAGCAGTAAGAACAGAAACTTTTGATGGACCATCGATTGGGATTCCCAATTTTTGTCTTAGCCGATTAGTAATAATACTGCAGGCTGCACCAGAATCTAAAACAGCTTTAATAGGATTTCCTTTAATTCGAACAAAACATTTAGCCGCAGTAGTTCTTCTTGCAGTAGCTTCAACATGTTTTGCATCTTTGAGAATAGGTCGTNTTTGTATAAAATATTATGTTGAACTTCAAAAAATCTACTCTTTAATTCTAATCTTCTTCTAACTTTCGTATCAATTGTTGGTAAAGGTTGGTGTGATAAATAAGTTAATAAATATTCATATTCATAGTGTTCCATTTTGAAAATTAACTGAAATGCCAGGACACCGACTACCTGGACTGGATTGTAATTTTGGTCGGATTTATAATTCTCTTTTTCTCTTTTTTTTTTTTTTTTTTTTTAAAAATTGTAGAGATTTAAGTCTAAGTTTCATACATTCGAGATAAAGAATCTGCATTGTTATGTTTTCGACCAGGTCTATGAATAATAGTATAATTGTAAGGTTCCAATCTAAGTATCCATCTAGCTCTTTTTCCTTTTAACTCAGTTGTCCTTAACCATTGTAAAGCAGAATGATCAGTAATAATATAGAAATAAGCAGTCCCAAAATATTGGTGGAAATGTTCTACAGCCCATACAACAGCTAAACATTCCAAGTCTGTCGTAGAATAGTTCTGTTCTGCTTTGTTTAAACTTCTGCTAGCATATGCAATAGCATATTCATTTTTACTATCTTTTTGTGCAAGTACTGCTCCTAAACCAGATCCAGAAGCATCAGTATGTAAATAGAAAGGTTGTCCAAAATCAGGATGTCTTAAAATAGGAGCAGAAATTAATTTTTCTTTGAGAGTATTGAAAGCTTGATGTTGAGTTTCAGTCCAATCAAATTTAATATCCTTTTGCAATAACTGATTAAGTGGTTTAGCAATAGTTGAAAAGTTTTTAATAAATTTGCGATAATAAGAGGCCAATCTAAAAATCCTCTCAATTGTCGTACAGTGGTTGGTCTAGTAAAGTCTTTAACTTTAATTATCTTTTCTTCATCAGGTTGAATTCCTTGACTAGAAATTTTATGGCCTAAGAATTTGATTTCAGATAAAAAGAATTGACATTTGTCTACATTAATCTTCAAGTTTGCTTTTTGTAAGGTGTCAAAAATAATAGCTAGATGTTGTAAATGATTTTCAAAAGTATCAGAATATATAGTTAAGTCATCAAGATAGACTACAACAAATTTTCCAATATGAGCTCGTAAAATTTTATCCATAAGTCTTTGGAAAGTGGCGGGAGCATTACATAAACCAAAGGGCATAACATTGAACTCATAAGTTCCCATCTGTGTAATAAAAGCAGTTTTCTTTTTATCTTCTTCTTTCATAGCAACTTGCCAATAACCACTGGCTAAGTCAAGACTAGTAAACCATTTGGCATTTTAAAAGGAGTCAAATATTTCATCAATAAGTGGTAATGGATATACATCTTTTTCAGTTTCCTTATTCAACTTTCGGTAGTCAACACATAGACGTCGCTTGCCATTTTTCTTTGGCACAATAACTACAGGGGAGGACCAGGGACTTTTGGATTCTCTAACAATCCCTTTTTCTATCATTGCAGTTATTTCTTCTTGTAAAAATTCTTTTTCACTAGGTGCAACTCGATAAGCTCTCTGCTTAATAGGAGTGGCACTTCCTGTTTTGATTTCATGAACTACTTCTGTAGTTTGTCCCAGCTCTAAGGTTTGCCCTTCTTCAGAGATATTTTCAGCAAATACATTGGCATATTCTGCAAACAAATGATCAATTTGCGCTTGTTGTGTATTATTGAGGTTAGGTTGTTTAATATTCTTAAGATCAGGACATTCAATAAGATACACAGCAGGATTATTATCTTCTGGATAATCATATTCATTTAAAATTTCTTCTAATACACTTTGATCTTCTGAATAATAACTTTCATATTCTTCCAGGTCATCCTCCAATTCATATTCCAAATCTTGTTGTGCTTGAGTATCATCTTCATTTTCTTCAAGAGTTTTAAAGGTAAATGGAGTAGGAGCGGTATGTGTAGTCCCAACTTGGACTTCTTTGTTATTGTATCGAATAGTTAAAACTTTAGTTGCAAAATTCCATTGCGCTTTTGTTTTATCAAACCAATCTGTGCCCAATAGTAAATTATCTTCAGTAGAATCAATAACTTGTAGTTTCATTGGAATAGATAAATCTTGAACTGCAATATTGACATAATTAATTTGTCCCAAGGCTCGTTCACAAGCACCAGTAGCAGTAAGAACAGAAACTTTTGATGGACCATCGATTGGGATTCCCAATTTTTGTCTTAGCCGATTAGTAATAATACTGCAGGCTGCACCAGAATCTAAAACAGCTTTAATAGGATTTCCTTTAATTCGAACAAAACATTTAGCCGCAGTAGTTCTTCTTGCAGTAGCTTCAACATGTTTTGCATCTTTGAGAATAGGTCGTTTTAAAATTTTTGAAAAATTTCTCTTTTGATCTGGATATTGTAATAGTTGTCCTAAGGTAGCAGTTGATTGCATATTTAAGATATCTTTAGAAATATCATAACGAGGTATTTGGTCAATTACAGAAGGTTGTCATTTAGTTCTTGGTTTCTTTTCAGGTGTATTAGTTTGTTCAGGTATTCTTGAGGTAGAAGGTTCAGCTTCCATTGAGTCATCATTGAAAGAAGGACTTTGATAAATAACTTCTTCTTCCTGAAGTGGTTGTTTCTGTTTTTGACTTCTGAGGGGGTAAGCACGTGTCCTGGGTCGAGGTTTATTATGGACAGCTTCATAAACTTCAAACTCATTGTCATCATAATATTCATCTTCTCCATCTTCAAATTCTACCATATTAATTGGTCAACGGTTATTATTGTTACTATTATTATTATTATTCCATCTTGGTCGTTGTCAGTTACCTTGATTTCTTTCAGATAAACAATCTCTGGCAATATGTCCTGGTTCATTACAATTATAGCAGCGTTGCACTTCGTTATTCCTATTATTATTATTAAAGAATCGGTTATTATTATTATAACTACTAGAGTTATAATTATTATTTCTTGGATTTTGAACTCTGGGTAAATTTTGAGCTCTAGGAGTTTCTTGAGCAGCGAGTGCAGATGTAAGAGTAGCATAGTTTAGAGATATTTGTTGCATTTGTCGTGTAAGAATATCAAGTTCAGTTTCCATACTGCGATTAATATTAGAAGTATTTCTATCCTCCCTTCATTTACTGTAATATTTTCCTGCTTCTACTTTTGCAGCAGCTTTAATAGTATCAGTTAA
>PQFF01000087.1:331838-421235 GCA_003547095.1 Diversispora epigaea | reverse complement strand
TTTTTTTTTTTTTTTTTTTTTAAAAATTGTAGAGATTTAAGTCTAAGTTTCATACATTCGAGATAAAGAATCTGCATTGTTATGTTTTCGACCAGGTCTATGAATAATAGTATAATTGTAAGGTTCCAATCTAAGTATCCATCTAGCTCTTTTTCCTTTTAACTCAGTTGTCCTTAACCATTGTAAAGCAGAATGATCAGTAATAATATAGAAATAAGCAGTCCCAAAATATTGGTGGAAATGTTCTACAGCCCATACAACAGCTAAACATTCCAAGTCTGTCGTAGAATAGTTCTGTTCTGCTTTGTTTAAACTTCTGCTAGCATATGCAATAGCATATTCATTTTTACTATCTTTTTGTGCAAGTACTGCTCCTAAACCAGATCCAGAAGCATCAGTATGTAAATAGAAAGGTTGTCCAAAATCAGGATGTCTTAAAATAGGAGCAGAAATTAATTTTTCTTTGAGAGTATTGAAAGCTTGATGTTGAGTTTCAGTCCAATCAAATTTAATATCCTTTTGCAATAACTGATTAAGTGGTTTAGCAATAGTTGAAAAGTTTTTAATAAATTTGCGATAATAAGAGGCCAATCTAAAAATCCTCTCAATTGTCGTACAGTGGTTGGTCTAGTAAAGTCTTTAACTTTAATTATCTTTTCTTCATCAGGTTGAATTCCTTGACTAGAAATTTTATGGCCTAAGAATTTGATTTCAGATAAAAAGAATTGACATTTGTCTACATTAATCTTCAAGTTTGCTTTTTGTAAGGTGTCAAAAATAATAGCTAGATGTTGTAAATGATTTTCAAAAGTATCAGAATATATAGTTAAGTCATCAAGATAGACTACAACAAATTTTCCAATATGAGCTCGTAAAATTTTATCCATAAGTCTTTGGAAAGTGGCGGGAGCATTACATAAACCAAAGGGCATAACATTGAACTCATAAGTTCCCATCTGTGTAATAAAAGCAGTTTTCTTTTTATCTTCTTCTTTCATAGCAACTTGCCAATAACCACTGGCTAAGTCAAGACTAGTAAACCATTTGGCATTTTAAAAGGAGTCAAATATTTCATCAATAAGTGGTAATGGATATACATCTTTTTCAGTTTCCTTATTCAACTTTCGGTAGTCAACACATAGACGTCGCTTGCCATTTTTCTTTGGCACAATAACTACAGGGGAGGACCAGGGACTTTTGGATTCTCTAACAATCCCTTTTTCTATCATTGCAGTTATTTCTTCTTGTAAAAATTCTTTTTCACTAGGTGCAACTCGATAAGCTCTCTGCTTAATAGGAGTGGCACTTCCTGTTTTGATTTCATGAACTACTTCTGTAGTTTGTCCCAGCTCTAAGGTTTGCCCTTCTTCAGAGATATTTTCAGCAAATACATTGGCATATTCTGCAAACAAATGATCAATTTGCGCTTGTTGTGTATTATTGAGGTTAGGTTGTTTAATATTCTTAAGATCAGGACATTCAATAAGATACACAGCAGGATTATTATCTTCTGGATAATCATATTCATTTAAAATTTCTTCTAATACACTTTGATCTTCTGAATAATAACTTTCATATTCTTCCAGGTCATCCTCCAATTCATATTCCAAATCTTGTTGTGCTTGAGTATCATCTTCATTTTCTTCAAGAGTTTTAAAGGTAAATGGAGTAGGAGCGGTATGTGTAGTCCCAACTTGGACTTCTTTGTTATTGTATCGAATAGTTAAAACTTTAGTTGCAAAATTCCATTGCGCTTTTGTTTTATCAAACCAATCTGTGCCCAATAGTAAATTATCTTCAGTAGAATCAATAACTTGTAGTTTCATTGGAATAGATAAATCTTGAACTGCAATATTGACATAATTAATTTGTCCCAAGGCTCGTTCACAAGCACCAGTAGCAGTAAGAACAGAAACTTTTGATGGACCATCGATTGGGATTCCCAATTTTTGTCTTAGCCGATTAGTAATAATACTGCAGGCTGCACCAGAATCTAAAACAGCTTTAATAGGATTTCCTTTAATTCGAACAAAACATTTAGCCGCAGTAGTTCTTCTTGCAGTAGCTTCAACATGTTTTGCATCTTTGAGAATAGGTCGTTTTAAAATTTTTGAAAAATTTCTCTTTTGATCTGGATATTGTAATAGTTGTCCTAAGGTAGCAGTTGATTGCATATTTAAGATATCTTTAGAAATATCATAACGAGGTATTTGGTCAATTACAGAAGGTTGTCATTTAGTTCTTGGTTTCTTTTCAGGTGTATTAGTTTGTTCAGGTATTCTTGAGGTAGAAGGTTCAGCTTCCATTGAGTCATCATTGAAAGAAGGACTTTGATAAATAACTTCTTCTTCCTGAAGTGGTTGTTTCTGTTTTTGACTTCTGAGGGGGTAAGCACGTGTCCTGGGTCGAGGTTTATTATGGACAGCTTCATAAACTTCAAACTCATTGTCATCATAATATTCATCTTCTCCATCTTCAAATTCTACCATATTAATTGGTCAACGGTTATTATTGTTACTATTATTATTATTATTCCATCTTGGTCGTTGTCAGTTACCTTGATTTCTTTCAGATAAACAATCTCTGGCAATATGTCCTGGTTCATTACAATTATAGCAGCGTTGCACTTCGTTATTCCTATTATTATTATTAAAGAATCGGTTATTATTATTATAACTACTAGAGTTATAATTATTATTTCTTGGATTTTGAACTCTGGGTAAATTTTGAGCTCTAGGAGTTTCTTGAGCAGCGAGTGCAGATGTAAGAGTAGCATAGTTTAGAGATATTTGTTGCATTTGTCGTGTAAGAATATCAAGTTCAGTTTCCATACTGCGATTAATATTAGAAGTATTTCTATCCTCCCTTCATTTACTGTAATATTTTCCTGCTTCTACTTTTGCAGCAGCTTTAATAGTATCAGTTAAAGTGGCAGGGGTATCAATTGCTACCATAGCAGCTACTTCTTCATTTAATCCAGAGATGTACATTCGAGTTTTATAATCATCTGGTATAGCATCAGTAGGGTCTACCTTTTTTGCTAACTTCTGGAATTGGACAGAATATTCATCTACTCGTTCATTCTTTTCTTGTTTAATATTATGCAGCTCATAGTGCCATTTATTTTTATTTTCTAAGGTGGTAAATCGTTTTGTAAAAAGTGATACAAATGATCTGTCTGGATAAGAATTATTATCCCAGTAAGTAATAGTAGAGTCATCACACCAGTGAGCAGCAACTCCTTTAAGATAACCAGGAGCAATTTGTAATTTTCTATTACTAGTCCAATTATTTGCATTAGCAGCTCTATTGAAACTTGCGATCCATTCAACAGGGTCTTCAGTGGCTTTTCCATAAAAAGGTCCAATAGGAAACACATGAGTTTCTGCTTTTATTGTTTGCGCAGTTTCTTTAAATCCATCAGTTACTTTTTTAAGGATTTCTTTTAACTGGTCTGCAGAAAGAGACATTGTTGTTTCAGATTCAGTTGGAGTTAAAGGGTTTAAGGTAGATGTAATTGTTGAAATAATATTGCTAGGTAATGTTGTAACAGGTTTTCTTCGAGTAGATATTTGTGTTTTTAGAGTTTTAATAATGGCGTTTTGTATTGTGGTGAAGTCTCCAGGAACTTTTATATAAGTAAAACTAAAAATGAATTCCCTAATAACGTCAATATCAATCTTAGGAGGTTTTTCTAAAAGGCCTTTGATTATTTTATTGAAATATTCTATGGTTTTACTAGAATAAGACTTTGCAGAATAACTAATATACCAATTCCAAAAATGACTGAAGTGTTGAGGAGGATTTAGTGGAGAGGAGAAGCAAAGGTTACAGTATTCTTGTAACTCAAGGACAGTAGAAGAATTTTTATGTTTTTGTTCGTGTACTCTTGTATCGTATTGATGTTGTTCTAACAATTCGTTATATGTACTCATAAACTAATTGGGGATTCTTTTAAAGTATGAATTGATTTTTATAAAGGAACTAATATTGAGGATTAATTTGTTTCCAAAGTGTCAAACAATTATCTCAGGTTTTGAAAAGAAGGTGAAGTTGTACTCTAATTTGCTCTAATTCTTGAAGTTGTTGGGAATTAAAGGTAGAAGGGTAACTATTATTTTCAGCTTGCTGAACTATTTCTCTAACTCTTTTACTATATTCAAGGGAAAACTGACTAACTAAATTATTTAATAATTCAATACTACTCATAAATCAAATGTTATCTAATTACTAAAAGAAATCTAAATACTATATAACTATAACAAGGGAGTTCTTCAAACTCTAAAACTAAAAAAAGGTCTCTTATTTAATAATACTTGCTAAAAGAATTCGAATTATCTCACAGTCACCACCAAATTGTTATCAGTGTAAACCTTCCAAATTTACAAAGACAACGGTGTATTACTTAAACAAATAAACTAAATCTAATAACTAAAAAACTATAGGAGATCACACAGATACTATCCTATTTATAGGAGATCACACAGATACTATCCTATTTAACCAAAAAAAAATATAGAAGGAATTAATTGGGGTCAAGTTATTTTATTTTATTTTATTTTTAACAACCAGTAAGGGCTCGCTTCTATTCATAGAATTTCAATATACATTACAATTCAGTAACTTAAACTAAAAAACATTAAAGAATAAAGACTTGCTAGCTAAGGATTGGTTACCCGCACAGCATACCCAGCTACCGCCTCAAGGTTAATCCACCTCCATTTTGAATTACTTCAAAACTGTCCAATTTAGTCCCTTTCGGAAGGAAATTTAATGGTAACCCCTATTGGAAATATAAGTTGAAGCTTATATTTGTCAATTTACAAAATGATTTTGAGAGGAAAACAAGATCATATAAAAACCTCTACAGGACATTTTTTACCAACTAACTACTACCTCACCCTCCTACTAATTTAACACCCAAAACTAAACCACTAACCAACAAACACTTACTCAACAACTAATCACATTACTTCCTCCTACACCTATCACCATAGGTCATCTACTAACTCAACTGTAACCCCCAATTATTATTATAAAGATTAGTTCATTACTTTTACAACTACCAAGTGTGGTTATTTAACGGATATACTCTTTTTTTGAAAAATGGTTATCTCCCAGCCTTGCTCCAGACATTGGACATACAGGTTGGACAAACGTCCCCTATTCCCAGCCCCCGTTAGTCCCTATGCTCCAAACATAAAGAGTAACAGGTAACCATCTCTCTCCCAAACTCTGCTTAATGCTCACACTTTCGCTGTCAACTACGACACCCAACATGCGCTCTCCTAGCATCCAGAGCCCGGCCGATGCATGCCTCAATTTGATAATAGAGCTCCTTTCAGTATCCTCTCACCGACGCCCAAAACAGGAATCACCCCCGTCTTATATTTGGTAAGGTAATATAAAAAGTAAATTCCTTCACTTCATAATAGTAATTCAACACCTCCCTTCAACTTACATCTCACACCCCCGTCCTCCCAACAAACATCACATCACACACCGTTACCACCATTCTACCCCTTAGTACCAACGTACCACCACAGAAAATTAATCTAACCACTAATCACCCAACCTAACGAATTTATTGAATAAAATTATTTATCTATTCTTATCATGAACCAATATTGACACTTGTCAAACCTTTAACAATAAACCAATCGTGACATAAAACTTCAATTTGTCGACCTAACACCTACATAGAATTTCATTCATGCACTATTGTTTATCACAATCCTAATGCTCGTGCGCAAAAGGAAATTATGATCATCAGCTATGCGTCTCTATGCCACCTCAGGCACCAATCAACATAGGACAATAACGCCAAGAATTTCAGCCCAACGATAACTTCACGGGTTCCCCCGGAAGATTTTACGGCCCTAAAGACATATTCGACGAAGAGACCTTTAATAATATGTTGCGCCATACGACTAGTTCGCTCTCCTAACTCCTGACTTGGGGAATCTAACCCTCACTATTGTATCTCACACAACGGCAATACGCAAGCTCAGTTTTTCATGTCGTTAGTGGGTAAACCTTGTGTTTATGCCCGGACCGAGAGGGGATATCGTCACCAAGGAATGCCGCCCGAAAATAAAGAGACCAAAGCGCTTCCATAAGCATATTAGTTCACATGTAACAAGAAGCTTCTACTCCTGACTTGGGGAATCTAACCCTCACTATTACGCATCTGTAACTACATAAAAGCTCAGTTTTTCATGACGTTTTAGCCGCTCATTACGACAGTTCGCCAACAAAACTTACTCACACTTTGTTAAGCTAAGGAGATAAATAAGATTATAAGGAGATGACTTAAATGGTTATTGAAGAGAAAAGAATGAAAAATAGCTATTTTAGCATAGTTATTATATAAACAACTAGCAAACACTATGTTGGAAACATCTTCAAAAAATGGTAAAAAATGATTAGCGGAAAGAGTTCTTCATTGGGGTCAAGTTATGAAAGAGGCGAATTAACTATTAACAGTGGTATGAAGACTTGTTAATAGGAGCAGTTTATCAATTATTAAGAACAAATACAAAACTTAATAAGTAATTTATTACTCAAAGAACTTTTATTTATTTCAATATTAAGATCTATTGAATTATTTTGAACTGTACTATCTCTACTGTCTCTACTCTTAGGTTGAGAGAAATCTCAGCCTTTATATACATTATTAATTTAACTGTAAAGTTAACTTGTAATCTGACTAATACTTATGCTAGTACTTTAACTAATATCTTAACTAGTACCTTCTCTGGTACTTTGACTGAAGTATTAACTCGTACTATAACTGATATTTTGACTTGTGTTACAGATTGACAAGAAATTACTAATGTACTAATTTAAGTAATAAAGATTAATTTGTATTACATATCAAGAAATGGATCTACTGTAATACTATAAGATAATAATATAGAATAATAATTGATAATAAATAAATAAATAAATAAATACATAATAATAATAATAATAAATAATAAAATATAAGATGAAAGAATGAGGTTAACAAGGGTTATTTTTTTGATATGTTAAATTTTCATGTGACAAAATAGTTATCTTTTTGATGCATCTATAAATAAACAATTATAAGCATATCAAAAAAATAACCACTTTTTTCACACTGTTAGCTGTAGTAGTTTATTATATTATTATATTTTATTTTCATATTATATTATGTTTATTATTACTATGTATTAGCATCAGGAAATTTTTTATGTTGGAGGTTATTGTAATAATTTCATTTTCAAAGGTTATTGAAGGTTATCGGACCAATAAACTTTGCAAATATTACGTTTATTATGATAAAGTAAAGGTTATTGAAGGTTATCAATATCAATAACCTCCGGAGTATTACGTTTTATTAATAAAAATAAAGGTTTTCGGTACCAATAACTTTCGTAAATATTACGTTTATGTTGGAGGTATTCGAAGGTTATCGGAATGAAGGACTTCGAAGGCTTACGTTTAAAAAAATTTACTGATGACCTACCCAACTAATTCCGTATTTCTAAAGGAGGAAAAAGTAAGTATTGTTTTGCTTTTTTATTTTAATCTTTAAAAAAAAAATGGATACCTTCATCACCATACATCTGCCTAACCGATTTCATATTTAAAAATAAAAATAGATACCTTCACCACCATACGTTTGTCCAATATTCTGTATTTCTAAAGGAAAGAAGTAGATATCATTTTTTTTTTTAAAAAAAAATAAAAAATAAAAAAAGATTCTTTGCTGTCATATGTCTGCCCAACCAATTCCATTTCCTGAAGGAGAGAAGTAAGTATCATTTTTCTTTTTTTTTATTTTAATTTTTTTTAAAAAAAAATAAAATAAAGATAAATACATTTATCCAAAGATTCTTCGCTGTTATAGGTCTGTTTTCTAAAGAAGAGGATAAGTAAGTATCATTTTTTTCTTTTTTTTTTATTTTAATTTTTTTTTAAAAAAAATAAATAAAAATAAATACCTTCGCCATCCATTTATCCAAAGATTCTTCGCTGTTATATGTCCACCCAACCAATTCCATTTTCCTAAAGGAGGTATCATTTCTCTTTTTTTATTTTAATTTTTTTTTAAAAAAATAAAACCTTCGCCATCCATCCATCTAATTTTATGTTCCTAAAATATCCTAAAATAAATTCTTTTTTTTTTTTTAATTAAATAAAATTAAATAATAACGATAATAATCCTAAAATATTATACCAAAGTACCAATCCGGATATCCGGATAGATCTTAAACGGATCCCATCACTGAATTAATTTAATAAATAATATAATTTAATAAAATAATTTATTCGATTTACTTTTTTTTTTTTATTATAAAATAAAATAAATTTTTTTTTCAAATAATTTAAATATTACCGCACTCATGATCACTGATAAAATTTGATTTAATTTTTTTTTATATAAATTAATAGTTTTTTTTATTTATTTTTTTTGTCTGTCTATCCAATTATATTCTCAGATTTTGTGTATCTCTCTATAAAAAAAAATCTCCATATATGGTAATTTTAATTAGTCTATTCTCAAAAAAATTGGCTGACTTATAGCCATTTTGACTTGGAACACTAGCACAAATACGGCTAATTATTTCNAAGATTCTTCGCTGTTATATGTCCACCCAACCAATTCCATTTTCCTAAAGGAGGTATCATTTCTCTTTTTTTATTTTAATTTTTTTTTAAAAAAATAAAACCTTCGCCATCCATCCATCTAATTTTATGTTCCTAAAATATCCTAAAATAAATTCTTTTTTTTTTTTTAATTAAATAAAATTAAATAATAACGATAATAATCCTAAAATATTATACCAAAGTACCAATCCGGATATCCGGATAGATCTTAAACGGATCCCATCACTGAATTAATTTAATAAATAATATAATTTAATAAAATAATTTATTCGATTTACTTTTTTTTTTTTATTATAAAATAAAATAAATTTTTTTTTCAAATAATTTAAATATTACCGCACTCATGATCACTGATAAAATTTGATTTAATTTTTTTTTATATAAATTAATAGTTTTTTTTATTTATTTTTTTTGTCTGTCTATCCAATTATATTCTCAGATTTTGTGTATCTCTCTATAAAAAAAAATCTCCATATATGGTAATTTTAATTAGTCTATTCTCAAAAAAATTGGCTGACTTATAGCCATTTTGACTTGGAACACTAGCACAAATACGGCTAATTATTTCCCCAAAATGATACTCCTATAATTTTTATTGTGTGCTAAAATGAAAATGATTATAAGATCTCATGGACATGTGAAAGGTGCAAATATTTAAGAAAAAACTAGATAGGTGTGATATGTGGCTTTGGTTCACACCCTGTTTAATAATTATAAATAAATGTAAAAATTTATATTAAACATTCGTACAAATGTATTTTTTTCAAATTTTGACAATATAAACAACCTTTTCATCCAGTTAAGAGTTGAAAATTAGATTATCTGATAATGTGTCTTAGTTTTGAAAATTTTGGTGTGGCGTTGAAGTGAATAAAATAATTCTTTAATTGGAAAGTGACTATCAATTCTTGAAGTGGCTATTATCTGGCTGTGTTTGTAAAAAATTGGATAATTCTAGATTGTTATAATAACCATGTTTTCTTATTTAAGTGACCATTGTTCTAAATTTTTCTTCCTCTTTTACTCCTATTTTATTTTTATTTTTATTTTTATTTTTATTTTTATTTTTATTTTTATTTTTATTTTTATTTTTATTTTTACTTTTATTTTTACTCTTTTCTATTCTTATTCCATTTCTATTTATATTTTTTTTGTTTCGAATATATTTTAGTTTTAGATACATTTATATTTAATTTTAAATTTATATATACATAATAAAATGTTATTTTTAGTAGAATTTAATATTAATTTTACTTTTATTTTGAATATCAAATATACTTAATAGTTTTAAATTTATATTTTGAAATTTGTATCAAATAAATTTATATGTCAATAAATATAAATAAAATAAATAAAATATTATTTTTAGTAGAATATAAATAGAATATAAATGTATATATATATATATAAAATAAATACTTTATTTGGCAAATGTTTTAAGAAAGAAATTGTTTATGTAGTATTGCTTTTTATTTTTCAAAAAAAGATATCCGGATTTGGGTCATAAAAGCAAGCCTTTATATTCTCAAAATTATTGTTGTACAAATGCATGCAAAACTAAATTTATTTGATAATGTGACCATTGGCAATATTTTTTTTAGATTTTAAAGAAATTGAAGAAAAAAAATGAAAGGAATGAAAAAAATTGAAGAAATAAAAGATACTGGAGAAATAGAAGAAATGGAAGTTAAAGAAATAGAAGAAATGAAAGGAACAAGAAAAACGGAAGAAGTGAAAGATATTGGAGAAACAAAAGAATCGGAAGAACCGGAAAATTTGGAAGAGTAGGTATATTGTTACAATAAGCTTATTTTACAACTATAATTTATTACCTATAATAATTTGGATATATAAAATTATATTCCTAATCAATTATAAACTAATCAATACAATATAAATTATGTTACAGTTTGTAAGTATTTAGATTCATAATTATTGAAATCAGTATTTCAATTTAATTAATTTAATTCAATATCATATAACAATTCTCTAATCAATTATCATAAACTAATAGTTAGTGAGTATTTAGATTCATAATTATTGAAATCAATGTTTCAATTTAATTAATTAAATTGAAATACTGATTTCAATGATTATGAATCTAAATACTCACTTACTATAATATAATTTATATCGATTAGTTTATGATACTTGATTAGAGAATTGTTATATCATATTGAATTAAATTGAAACATTGATTTCAATACTTATGAATCTAGATACTCACTAACTATTAGCTTATGATAATTGATTCGAGAATTGTTATATGATATTTAATTAAATTGAAATACTGATTTCAATGATTATGAATCTAAATACTCACTTACTATAATATAATTTATATCGATTAGTTTATGATACTTGATTAGAGAATTGTTATATCATATTGAATTAAATTGAAACATTGATTTCAATACTTATGAATCTAGATACTCACTAACTATTAGCTTATGATAATTGATTCGAGAATTGTTATATGATATTTAATTAAATTGAAATACTGATTTCAATGATTATGAATCTAAATACTCACTTACTATAATATAATTTATATCGATTAGTTTATGATACTTGATTAGAGAATTGTTATATCATATTGAATTAAATTGAAACATTGATTTCAATACTTATGAATCTAGATACTCACTAACTATTAGCTTATGATAATTGATTCGAGAATTGTTATATGATATTTAATTAAATTGAAATACTGATTTCAATGATTATGAATCTAAATACTCACTTACTATAATATAATTTATATCGATTAGTTTATGATACTTGATTAGAGAATTGTTATATCATATAACAATTCTCGAATCAATTATCATAAGCTAATAGTTAGTGAGAATTTAGATTCATAATTATTGAAATCAATGTTTCAATTTAATTAATTTAATTCAATTTCATATAACAATTCTCTAATCAATTATCATAAACTAATAGTTAGTGAGTATTTAGATTCATAATTATTGAAATGAAAGCTTCAATTTAATTAATTTAATTCAATATCATATAACAATTCTCTAATCAATTATCATAAACTAATAGTTAGTGAGTATTTAGATTCATAATTATTGAAATCAATGTTTCAATTTAATTAATTTAATTCAATATCATATAACAATTCTCTAATCAATTATCATAAACTAATAGTTAGTGAGTATTTAGATTCATAATTATTGAAATCAATGTTTCAATTTAATTCAATTTCATATAACAATTCTCTAATCAATTATCATAAACTAATAGTTAGTGAGTATTTAGATTCATAATTATTGAAATCAATGTTTCAATTTAATTAATTTAATTCAATATCATATAACAATTCTCTAATCAATTATCATAAACTAATCAATATAAATAGTGGGTGAGTATTTAGATTCATAATTATTGAAATCAATGTTTCAATTTAATTAATTTAATTCAACATCAAATAATAATTCTTTAATTAATTATCAATAATATTTTTAGTAAATGTAGTAAATGTCAAAATAATATTGAAAAAAGTTGGTGCCATCCATGTAATGCTAAACGATTTCAAAATGAATTTGGTAAATGGACAAGTGAAAATAGAGAAATTGATGAACTTATTCAACAAATACAATTAAATGCAAATAAATATCAAGAAATTATTGAATGGATTCCATTTGAAAGACTTGAAAATGTAGCATACCTTGCTAAAGGGGGTTTTGGTACAGCATATAAAGCAAATTGGCTTGACGGATTTATTTATTCTCATAAAAATCAAAAAAAAAAATGGTATGAATTTGGTAAACAAGTTGTTTGGAATAGGTATGGTAAAAAAAATGTTTGCTTGAAAAGTCTTAGTAATCTCACAGATAACATTGATTTCTTGCAAGAGGTAAATATTTCANGAAATCAATGTTTCAATTTAATTAATTTAATTCAATATCATATAACAATTCTCTAATCAATTATCATAAACTAATAGTTAGTGAGTATTTAGATTCATAATTATTGAAATCAATGTTTCAATTTAATTAATTTAATTCAACATCAAATAATAATTCTTTAATTAATTATCAATAATATTTTTAGTAAATGTAGTAAATGTCAAAATAATATTGAAAAAAGTTGGTGCCATCCATGTAATGCTAAACGATTTCAAAATGAATTTGGTAAATGGACAAGTGAAAATAGAGAAATTGATGAACTTATTCAACAAATACAATTAAATGCAAATAAATATCAAGAAATTATTGAATGGATTCCATTTGGAAGACTTGAAAATGTAGCATACCTTGCTAAAGGGGGTTTTGGTACAGCATATAAAGCAAATTGGCTTGACGGATTTATTTATTCTCATAAAAATCAAAAAAAAAAATGGTATGAATTTGGTAAACAAGTTAAACAAGTTGTTTGGAATAGGTATGGTAAAAAAAATGTTTGCTTGAAAAGTCTTAGTAATCTCACAGATAACATTGATTTCTTGCAAGAGGTAAATATTTCATATTATTAAAATTTTACCATACTAACATTATATTTCAAATATAAATTAAATATATTTTATTTATGCTAATAAACATTTTAGATTAAAAATCAACTTAAACTTCGAGGTAAAAATGCAATTGCTATATATGGTATCACTAAAAATCCAACAGAAAATGAATATATGATGGTTATGGATTATGCAGAATATGGTAGTCTTCGAAACCTGTTGAATGACAACTTTAAAAGATTAACTTGGAGAAGAAAATATAATATTTTATCAAGCATTGTAATTGGACTTACAAATATCCATGAAATGGGCTTAATGCATAAAGATTTCCATTCTGGTAATATAGTTAATCAAACTTTAACTTTAAGTTTTATTACTGATTTTGGACTATGCAAACCAGTTACAGAAAATAATCCAGAAAATATTTATGGTGTAATTCCATACATGGCACCTGAGACATTAAGTAGAGGAGAATACACTCAAGCATCTGACATTTATTCTTTTGGTATGGTTATGTTAGAAATTCTAACTAGTTATCAACCATATTATAATATTCCACATGATGCAACTCTTGCAAAGGATATTTGTGAAGGGCTTAACCCTGAAATTAAGTGTGAAATTCCTAAATTTCTCAAAGAAATAATGGAAAAATGTTGGAATTTTGAACCTCTCAATCGTCCAACTGCTAAAGAATTGAAATCTCAACTAAAATCTTATAATGATAATAAGGATAATGAAACAGGAAAACAAGTAAACAAACAAATTAATGATGCAAATAAATCAAACAAGAATTCTATTCAATATGATCCAAATGAAATGCATCCAGAAGCAATATATACAAGTAGACATTTGCCTTTTGTAAAATCAAAAAAATTTGAAGCACATAGTAAGTACATATATTTTTTAATAATAAATAATAATTTTTTATAAAATATTTACATTAATTATTATTTAAGATACAAAACAATATGATTTTGTAATTCCTGATGATATAAGTGAGTATTATATTTTTTGAATTATTTGTTTAATATACTTACTTAAATAAATTAACGATATTTAAATTTTGTGTAGTTGAAGAAGTTGAAGAAAATGAAATTCAAGAAAATTAATCTTTGAGGGAATTTATTATACAACTTTGATATTTTTTTTAAAATTATTTATTTATTTATTTTATTATATTTTATATCTTTTTTGTTTCATTTGATCACTGGAATTATAGAGTATAACTTTTATTTAAATTAAAACAGACCAGTATGTAATCATTTAAAACAAATTACTATTGTTTTGATATTCCAAAAATAAAAATAGTCATAATTATTTATTATTGTGCTAATAAGTTTATAAATTGTGCAAAAATAAATTGAAAATTGATGAGTTAATTTTTTTTTGACTTTTATAATTGATACATAAATGGACAATACATCAAAAATAATAATATTTTTATTGCTATCAATAAAAAAAATAAGAATAAATGTACGTATAACAACTTGTTATATGATTTTATTTGTAACAACGTCAAAAATCATGTGATAAATATTGTTTTATATCACGAAATTATTGATGATTTGTATCACGAAATCATTGGTAAATATTATGACACGAAAACAAAAAATAAACTTCTTCTAAAACTTGTTTTTAAGCCTTCTCTTTTTTTTTGACGTTGTAAGATAGATATATATATTCAAGATAGTGTTGTAATCCTTAATCCGGTAAATCCAGATCGATCCTATAATCTGAATCAATCCTATAATCCAGATTTGTTATTTTAAAAGGATTTTATCTGAAATAAAAATGAATTAAGGATATGGATCATCTGGATTATAATTCAGATTATAATCTGGATTATAATTCAGATTATAATCTGGATTATATATATATTCTTAATTTTTTTTTAAAAAAAAAATTTAAAAAAAAACTTTTTTAAAATAAAATAATAAAAGTTATAAAATAAATAATATTAAATTGTAAATTTGCATTTTATTGAATAAAATTTTGAAAAAGATAAATCCTAAAAATAAAAATAGATCCTTAAAATAAGGATGAATCCTTAAAATAAAGATGGATCCTTAAAATAAGGATGAATCCTTAAAATAAGAGGGATTCTAAATATTTAAGGATATGGATTTATAATTCAGATTTAATCAAGAAAATCTGGATCTAATCCGGATTGTATTTTGAAATAGGATTTCAACACTAATTCGAGAAGAGCTCTCTGACAATAGCCACAATAATGTGACTCAACTTCTATCACAATCATATGGTTATCAAAAAATTTTCTCATGATATTTCATTATAGCTTGTACTATATTTTTTTGTGTCCTCTAAAAAATTAATGTAATATTTTTTTTTAGAACGTACAGAAGAAATTGTGTCAATACAAGACGATATTGGTAAAGATATTTCTTGTGATATATCCGTTTGTTTTATTTTATCTTTGATTTATACTTAATTTTTATTTTTATAGAACATTATAAAGAAAAAACAAATAATATAACATTGCGAAACTCAGAAGATGAAAGTAAGATATTTATTTCTTCATTTCGCAACAAATTTTTATTAAAATTAAATCTTGTATTAGATTAGCTGACATAATTTTTTATCTTAATTCAGTTATGAATCTTTGTGTCGGGTGTGCTTTTAATTTGTGGGAAAATATTGATTTTATTATGGAAGTGTATGGTAAAAAACATGGTTTTACAATTATCAAGAAATGGTTAATGCAACATGAAAATAGAAATATCAAACATTGTATATAACTCCACTAATTTTAAAAGAGGATAATTATAAGAGATCTTCCAAACTCTTTTCGCAACCACAATCAAAAAAAATGTTTATAAATTATTTTATATAATTTTATTAATAAAATTTTATTGTATTCTTTATTCCACCTATATTTACAATAATCTTTCTTCATAATCTCATTAACTTCATTTTACTTAACAGGTTATAGAGCTAGTTATATTAAGAACTCCAACTTCAAACGAGAAACTGAACCATGTGGTTCGATGTTTTGAAATGAGTGACTTATCACAAGAATATCACACTAGGAGTCACGTGTGATCGACGGTGATCAAGGCTTCAGCATCAGATCGTCGACATTATGTGTTTTGAAGGTCGGACTAGTGTTCTGATCCTTAATCCTATAAATCCGGATGGATCCTATAATCCGGATGAATCTTATAATCCGAATTTGTTTATTTTAAAAGGATTTATCCGAAATAAAAACGGATTATATATATACATGTGACACACGTGACAATATTTTTAGCGATACAAGTGAATTCTTTTCTGTAATAATTTTGTCGTTTATTTGTCACAGTCCTGTACTATGAAAATGACGACAGGGGTGATGATCTACTAATAAATCTGGGTGTGATAAATTAACGTCCGCTGCTACAATAAAAAAATCCTAAAAATAAGAATCCTAAAAATAAAGATAAATCCTAAAAATAAGGATGGATCCTAAAAATAAGGATNCTTCAAACGAGAAACTGAACCATGTGGTTCGATGTTTTGAAATGAGTGACTTATCACAAGAATATCACACTAGGAGTCACGTGTGATCGACGGTGATCAAGGCTTCAGCATCAGATCGTCGACATTATGTGTTTTGAAGGTCGGACTAGTGTTCTGATCCTTAATCCTATAAATCCGGATGGATCCTATAATCCGGATGAATCTTATAATCCGAATTTGTTTATTTTAAAAGGATTTATCCGAAATAAAAACGGATTATATATATACATGTGACACACGTGACAATATTTTTAGCGATACAAGTGAATTCTTTTCTGTAATAATTTTGTCGTTTATTTGTCACAGTCCTGTACTATGAAAATGACGACAGGGGTGATGATCTACTAATAAATCTGGGTGTGATAAATTAACGTCCGCTGCTACAATAAAAAAATCCTAAAAATAAGAATCCTAAAAATAAAGATAAATCCTAAAAATAAGGATGGATCCTAAAAATAAGGATGGATCCTAAAAATAAGGATAAATCCTAAATATTTAAGGATAAGGATTTATAATTCAGATTTGATCAAGAAAATCCAGATCTAATTTGGATTGTATTTTGAAATAGGATCGGAACACTAGGTCGGACAACTGTGGAATTTCCTATTTCAGAAAATTGTTTTTCCTTAACCAGAATTGGGTAAATCTTAAGGTTTTACCGTCGTCTTGCCTATATTCGGTAACCCTAATTTTCATAGAAAATGTGGTACCAATTTCATAATTAATAAATTTAATAAGGGATTGCTGAAATTAAATAATTTAATTTAATTTCGGGAATTAATCTTTTTCATCTTCTTCTTTAAGGAGCTAAAACCCTAATTATCATGTGTTATCTCCTCTTTGCTAAATGAGTCAAATACATTCATTGATAATTTAATCTAAAAATAGAGAACCCTAATGATTAATGTTTAAAACTATTGAAAAAAAAAAAACTCTTTCTCTTCTCTCGACGGATACTCAAAATGCGCAGTAAATAACGGAACGGGTTTCTATAAGTTCGACTTTAGTTGGAGGTTAACGGTCATACCGGATAAGACTAAAAAGGGCTGGACCGAGTTCTTATAGGAGCTTGCAATGTTATTTCTGGTGTTTAGTTCTAAGTTCTTCGATAAAAAACGTAGATGGTTTCTTTGCTTTCTTTCTGGGAGCGTATGAAAAGAATATTTTTACTCCTTTCGTACCAATACAAAGGTATATAAAGTAACGAAAGAACGGTTGGTGGTCACTACCTTTATCCTGGCCTTGGAAGTATCGTTTATATGAACGTGGGAAATGAAGAAGTCAACTAGCGCTGTTTATTTTCTTTGGATAAGAAGAGGTTCTGCGCTATAAATTTTCCTTTTTTTATGGCAATAACTTTTTTTGGGGGATTTGTCAAATTTCGGTTTGACCCTGATTGTCGATCATGACGATCATTTGGTGCATAATGGAAAAAAAATCATATGGATGAGCATGTGGAATTTGGACGACGATCGACGAGTTGATTTGGGGAGAATACGTGGGGTACACAGGAGTCGACAGGGGATGTGGATGTTAATAAAATTATTGGGTACTTTAACTTACAATCTGCAGGGGTTTGATCGAGGAAACGTAGCTTTCGGGGTGCGAGATATCAAGTGGGAGAACTTAGGTTCGCAAAGTAAATTACCAATGTAAGCTCACCTTAGACTGATCCACCGTGCAATTCGTCGTAGCCAAAAGGTCCGCGGAGTACCGTGTTAACACTGGGAGAATAATGTTTAAAGTATAAAGGGTGAGAAGTTGTTCTCTAAGGTGATGTCGGAGAGTAGTAGTATAATTTGGCGGGTACGATGTTGTTCGTAAAGGAGTGTATAGGAGTGTTAGTTGTTTTTTTTTTCAGTCACGATCAGTGACTGTGTTTTTAATTTATGAATGTGGGGTGTTTGCCTCTTCGGAATAGGATTACTATTTCGTAGCTTGGGTTTGAACGGTAAAATGCTTTTATAGTTTTTTTTAGTTAGTCTTTGTTTAAAATGTAGTTATGTACTTGTATATAAAAACAAACTTAATAAAGGCGTTAATCCAGCTAGTTATTCAAAAAAAAAAAAAAAAAAAACTATTGAGTCACCAATGCGTTTGATTGTTAATTTTACATTACATCAGTAAATTTTTTTAAACGTAAGCCTTCGAAGTCCTTCACTCCGATAACCTTCGAATACCTCCAACATAAACGTAATATTTACGAAGGTTATTGGTACCGAAAACCTTCATTTTTATTAATAAAACATAATACTCCGGAGGTTATTGATATCGATAACCTTCAATAACCTTCACTTTATCATAATAAACATAATATTTGCGAAGGTTATTGGTCCGATAACCTTCAATAACCTTTGAAAACGAAATTATTACAATAACCTCCGACATAAAAAATTTCCTGATGTAATACAAAAAAAAAAAAAAAAAATCTGGTTCTTAGCTATACTTGCACGCAAAATTATTTTGAGGCCCCGAAATTACAATTTCAGGGAAAAAAATCGAAATAGTTTTTCATAGAAGACGAAATTATTTTACTTAAAACCCGAAATTTTTTGACCACCCAAATTTATTCTTTGATTGAAGATACACATAACTGGGTACTTTTTTTACTTCCATATATAGAATGGATTCTGCATAAATCTCAAAAAGTCAAAATACCTCAAAAATCTAAAATCAATTTTGGGAACATGTATATTCTTAGTTACAAGATGATATGTGTTTCATTTCTGTAACATCAATATTCGCGAAGATATTNTCCTGGCCTTGGAAGTATCGTTTATATGAACGTGGGAAATGAAGAAGTCAACTAGCGCTGTTTATTTTCTTTGGATAAGAAGAGGTTCTGCGCTATAAATTTTCCTTTTTTTATGGCAATAACTTTTTTTGGGGGATTTGTCAAATTTCGGTTTGACCCTGATTGTCGATCATGACGATCATTTGGTGCATAATGGAAAAAAAATCATATGGATGAGCATGTGGAATTTGGACGACGATCGACGAGTTGATTTGGGGAGAATACGTGGGGTACACAGGAGTCGACAGGGGATGTGGATGTTAATAAAATTATTGGGTACTTTAACTTACAATCTGCAGGGGTTTGATCGAGGAAACGTAGCTTTCGGGGTGCGAGATATCAAGTGGGAGAACTTAGGTTCGCAAAGTAAATTACCAATGTAAGCTCACCTTAGACTGATCCACCGTGCAATTCGTCGTAGCCAAAAGGTCCGCGGAGTACCGTGTTAACACTGGGAGAATAATGTTTAAAGTATAAAGGGTGAGAAGTTGTTCTCTAAGGTGATGTCGGAGAGTAGTAGTATAATTTGGCGGGTACGATGTTGTTCGTAAAGGAGTGTATAGGAGTGTTAGTTGTTTTTTTTTTCAGTCACGATCAGTGACTGTGTTTTTAATTTATGAATGTGGGGTGTTTGCCTCTTCGGAATAGGATTACTATTTCGTAGCTTGGGTTTGAACGGTAAAATGCTTTTATAGTTTTTTTTAGTTAGTCTTTGTTTAAAATGTAGTTATGTACTTGTATATAAAAACAAACTTAATAAAGGCGTTAATCCAGCTAGTTATTCAAAAAAAAAAAAAAAAAAAACTATTGAGTCACCAATGCGTTTGATTGTTAATTTTACATTACATCAGTAAATTTTTTTAAACGTAAGCCTTCGAAGTCCTTCACTCCGATAACCTTCGAATACCTCCAACATAAACGTAATATTTACGAAGGTTATTGGTACCGAAAACCTTCATTTTTATTAATAAAACATAATACTCCGGAGGTTATTGATATCGATAACCTTCAATAACCTTCACTTTATCATAATAAACATAATATTTGCGAAGGTTATTGGTCCGATAACCTTCAATAACCTTTGAAAACGAAATTATTACACTAACCTCCAACATAAAAAATTTCCTGATGTAGTATGTTGCTTTCATTGATAAACTATCTCAAATTTACTGCTAAGTAAGGTGCGAACTGCACGTGAAAGCCCAGCTCCCACCATGTAGATCAAACCCCAAAAGGTATATAAAATATTGAGTTCAGGGTATGTTGAGTTGTAAAACTCTTCATATTTCTTTCAAATAATTTTGATTAATTTCAATCTGCCTCAAGCTCGATGCTGATTGATTTTTTATTCCACTAAAAGCATATAATTTTAACAACCTTAACCCTAATCTTAACCCTAATTCTAACCCTAACCCAATGAAAGTTTATGTTACCTGCCTTCTGCGATACTAATAAATTACTTAGAAATCTGCACGAAAGAACAGTTATTAGTTTACAAGTCAAGAAGTTGATTTATTGAAATGTACTTTACAACTGAAATATTTATACCTTAATTGTATATTTACCAAAGATAAAATTATTTCTGATTGGAGAATCTGTTCAAATCCAATATTTCAGGAGATAATTATAGGGCAATATGATATGATTACCACTGGTCGAATGGAAAAAAATAGGATGGTTTTATCATGAATAGGATTCTGATTAATAGCTAAATTTGCTAAGATTTATTAAGTATAGGCAGTCGATTTTTTCTGATTTATAAATAGGAATTTCCGATTTATGAATTTTCACAAATAGGATATTTGATTTATGCATATTTGCGCCATTAATAGGATTCCGATTTTTGTTAATTCGACCAGTATACATATCAACTTTTCTGTTTGGAGGGAAATTAAGATAAATTTTACATAGTTAGATCATGTGAAATCAGCAAAAGACTTGCATATCTTCTTTGCTCATTATGAACAACTTGCATATTTTATTTGCTTATTATGAACAATGAGGTATATGTATCCCAAACACAAATAAACAACTTATACGTGAAAAAAAAATTATATATAGTATGAAAAAACTACTAACATTACTTTGCATATTACTTATTGACAAACATTATAAACAATGCACTTGACTAACACAATTAACATTCACTCTTAAAGCTTTCTATTCTGACACTAAGATTAAAAATTAGATGTGCAATAAGATAATAGAACATTATTGGTTGAAGTTAAAGTGAAATAATAAGAGAAAACTTTTAGATTGAATAAAGAAAGATCTTGAAGAAGTAGAAGACTCCGATTCATTTGACATAATAAAAAAAAATAAAGTCTAAGAAATCCTCAATGAATAGAAGGTAAATGTGTTTGAATAAGAGTCTAGTCCAACAGTATTGAACTGCTCATCTGGATTTAAAATGGGAATGAGTTAAGAACTTACATCAGGAAACTTTTTGGGACGTAAATTTACAGAAAATTTACGGGACCTACAGAAATTTACACTTAAAAAAATCAATTTTTTTGACTTTGATTACTATTTATAAGACAAGGAGCGATTTTTTACTAAAATATTCCTATAACAGATCAAAAGATCTGGTTCTTAGCTAGGCTTTGGTCTGCCTAGTCTAGTGGCTAGTGTGCCAGAACCAAGTCATAAGGTCAACAGATCGATCCCAGTTAATTACGATTAATATGGATGATAATCTTTCTGTAATCCAAGGCTTGGCGGGTATCAACCGGTACCCTTGCCTTAAAGAGGGTGATCAAAGTCTTTTCGGGTACCACATGTAAAGATTCACTAATGGTCATGTGAATTGGGATGTATGGGTCCACAAAGTGGCTAGTGCTTAAAATAGTGGTTCAGAGGTCAAGTTCGATTCTCAAGATGTTTGTCGTGTTGACGATAAAGGAAAGGCCGATAAGGAGTTAAAACTCGACAGGCCAGCTTAGTCATGATAGCGATCATGACGGACAGTCCAGACGTTTCTGGATGGAGAGTGACACCACTTTCCAGATTCTACACTCTCTGATTTATAATATTTGTTAACGCGAAAATCCTGATCTTAGGACTGTATCATCCACAATGATTTCTCAGTATAAACGCTATCGGGTCTATGACTACTGCCATAGAATCACCGATAGTGGGACGTAGCTCGCAGCCTTGAGGGCATTTGTCTGTTGACTAAGTGGCGATTCACGGTGGATTATAAAAAGGATCGAAATCAGGACTGCGATTCATAAAAGTACATCCTCATTGCGCAAGCGAACCACAGAATCTGTCGCAAGGGCTGTCCCTACATCAGTAAATTTTTTTAAACGTAAGCCTTCGAAGTCCTTCACTCCGATAACCTTCGAATACCTCCAACATAAACGTAATATTTACAAAAGTTATTGGTACCGAAAACCTTCATTTTTATTAATAAAACGTAATACTCCGGAGGTTATTGATATCGATAACCTTCAATAATCTTCACTTTATCATAATAAACGTAATATTTGCGAAGGTTATTGGTCCAATAACCTTCAATAACCTTTGAAAACGAAATTATTACAATAACCTCCGACATAAAAAATTTCCTGATGTAATACAAAAAAAAAAAAAAAAAATCTGGTTCTTAGCTATACTTGCACGCAAAATTATTTTGAGGCCCCGAAATTACAATTTCAGGGAAAAAAATCGAAATAGTTTTTCATAGAAGACGAAATTATTTTACTTAAAACCCGAAATTTTTTGACCACCCAAATTTATTCTTTGATTGAAGATACACATAACTGGGTACTTTTTTTACTTCCATATATAGAATGGATTCTGCATAAATCTCAAAAAGTCAAAATACCTCAAAAATCTAAAATCAATTTTGGGAACATGTATATTCTTAGTTACAAGATGATATGTGTTTCATTTCTGTAACATCAATATTCGCGAAGATATTCACGTTTAAAGTTTCACATCTGTGAAAAATTTCCACGTAAATTTTTCAAAAATTTCTGTAATTCTGCCGGAAATTTACATGACGTCATAGAAATTTCCGGCAGAATTATAGAAATTTTCGAAAAATTTACGTGGAAATTTTTCACAGATGTGAAACTTTAAACGTGAATATCTTCGCGAATATTGATGTTACAGAAATGAAACACATATCATATTGTAGCTAAGAACCAGATCTTTCGATCTGTCATAGAAATATCTTAGTAAAAAATCGCTCCCTGTCTTATAAATAGTGATCAAAGTCAAAAAAATTGATTTTTTTAGGCGTAAATTTCTGTAGGTCCTGTAAATTTTCTGTAAATTTACACCCCGAAAAGTTTTCTGATGTAGTTCAACAGTTATGAACTGCTCATTTGACACTTTGTGCAAACTGGGACTGCTCATCTCCAGTCATGAGTCATGATCTGCTTTCTTGACGCATAGTGCAAACTGAGACTATTTGTTTAAAGGATGATTTTTTGTTCAATACTGTATATGTTATATATATTATATAGTTTATTGTCACATTTCTTATGTATTAATTAAATTATATATTTTATTTCCAAGATTTGGACCACACAAAAGAACCTGAAACATTTCAGTGATACAAAAATTGGATGTTTGCAGGTGAATTTCTAGTATGAAAATTTTACAAAGCAAAAAAAAAAGATTACAAAAAATATTTTCTTCAGGTTAAAAAGATGAAAAATTTTACAATCGCTACTGAAAATGCGAACTNATAACCTTCAATAACCTTTGAAAACGAAATTATTACAATAACCTCCGACATAAAAAATTTCCTGATGTAATACAAAAAAAAAAAAAAAAAATCTGGTTCTTAGCTATACTTGCACGCAAAATTATTTTGAGGCCCCGAAATTACAATTTCAGGGAAAAAAATCGAAATAGTTTTTCATAGAAGACGAAATTATTTTACTTAAAACCCGAAATTTTTTGACCACCCAAATTTATTCTTTGATTGAAGATACACATAACTGGGTACTTTTTTTACTTCCATATATAGAATGGATTCTGCATAAATCTCAAAAAGTCAAAATACCTCAAAAATCTAAAATCAATTTTGGGAACATGTATATTCTTAGTTACAAGATGATATGTGTTTCATTTCTGTAACATCAATATTCGCGAAGATATTCACGTTTAAAGTTTCACATCTGTGAAAAATTTCCACGTAAATTTTTCAAAAATTTCTGTAATTCTGCCGGAAATTTACATGACGTCATAGAAATTTCCGGCAGAATTATAGAAATTTTCGAAAAATTTACGTGGAAATTTTTCACAGATGTGAAACTTTAAACGTGAATATCTTCGCGAATATTGATGTTACAGAAATGAAACACATATCATATTGTAGCTAAGAACCAGATCTTTCGATCTGTCATAGAAATATCTTAGTAAAAAATCGCTCCCTGTCTTATAAATAGTGATCAAAGTCAAAAAAATTGATTTTTTTAGGCGTAAATTTCTGTAGGTCCTGTAAATTTTCTGTAAATTTACACCCCGAAAAGTTTTCTGATGTAGTTCAACAGTTATGAACTGCTCATTTGACACTTTGTGCAAACTGGGACTGCTCATCTCCAGTCATGAGTCATGATCTGCTTTCTTGACGCATAGTGCAAACTGAGACTATTTGTTTAAAGGATGATTTTTTGTTCANGTTACAAGATGATATGTGTTTCATTTCTGTAACATCAATATTCGCGAAGATATTCACGTTTAAAGTTTCACATCTGTGAAAAATTTCCACGTAAATTTTTCAAAAATTTCTGTAATTCTGCCGGAAATTTACATGACGTCATAGAAATTTCCGGCAGAATTATAGAAATTTTCGAAAAATTTACGTGGAAATTTTTCACAGATGTGAAACTTTAAACGTGAATATCTTCGCGAATATTGATGTTACAGAAATGAAACACATATCATATTGTAGCTAAGAACCAGATCTTTCGATCTGTCATAGAAATATCTTAGTAAAAAATCGCTCCCTGTCTTATAAATAGTGATCAAAGTCAAAAAAATTGATTTTTTTAGGCGTAAATTTCTGTAGGTCCTGTAAATTTTCTGTAAATTTACACCCCGAAAAGTTTTCTGATGTAGTTCAACAGTTATGAACTGCTCATTTGACACTTTGTGCAAACTGGGACTGCTCATCTCCAGTCATGAGTCATGATCTGCTTTCTTGACGCATAGTGCAAACTGAGACTATTTGTTTAAAGGATGATTTTTTGTTCAATACTGTATATGTTATATATATTATATAGTTTATTGTCACATTTCTTATGTATTAATTAAATTATATATTTTATTTCCAAGATTTGGACCACACAAAAGAACCTGAAACATTTCAGTGATACAAAAATTGGATGTTTGCAGGTGAATTTCTAGTATGAAAATTTTACAAAGCAAAAAAAAAAGATTACAAAAAATATTTTCTTCAGGTTAAAAAGATGAAAAATTTTACAATCGCTACTGAAAATGCGAACTAGATCATTGAAAACAATATAGTTTCATCAGTAAATTTTTTTAAATGTAAGCTTTCGAAGTCCTTCACTCCGATAACCTTCAAATACCTCCAACATAAACATAATATTTACGAAGGTTATTGGTACCAAAAACCTTCATTTTTATTAATAAAATATAATACTGCAAAGGTTATTGATATCGATAACCTTCAATAAGCTTCACTTTATCATAATAAACATGATATTTGCGAAGGTTATTAGTTTGATAACCTTAAATAACCTTTGAAAACAAAATTATTACAATAACTTCTGATATAAAAAATTTCCTGATGTTTTAGAAACTATTATCAAGACATTAATAATGAAGAAGAAACAATAAGCATAGAAAGAGCTTCGACTCTAACAAAAAAAGTGAAGTTGAAGTGCAACATCTTAGGGTGAAGAACTTGAAGATTATATTAGCCAGGTGTAAAGATTTGTGGAACTAATTGTTTTGCGATTTGTTCTTAATAAACTATATTACTTTAGAACAATAAAAAAAAAATAGACTATTCTCTTATGCACAATGACGTATCATATCCTTCTCAACATGAACAAAACATAAATAATGAATACAATAATGAAAAACCTATCATTATCTTAGAGCCACAGAATAATGTTTTTGAAGATAGTTTTTTGTAAGAAGACACTTGTGCTATTGTCAATTGTAAATTAATTATTAACAATGTATGTATCCAATCAACAATGGAAAAATGGTGCAAATTATCACAATACATTAGGAAATTCATAAGCAAGAGTATGTATATCTTCTAATATTGTATCTGTTAATATGTTTATATACTTTAGATACAGCTCTTTACTAATAACTTCATTTACAGTTTAATGTATTATAACATTTTAGATACAATCGATTCATCTTCAACAAAAGCACAAAAAATATTCAGGAAAAATTGGAATGATATTATTAACACTATAGAAAAATTTTTAACATCTACTTCTACTTTATTTTCAATTTCTATTCCTACTTCAGATTCTGATGATCAAGATACTGAGCATGATATCCAGGCAAAAGAAATAAAACAATATCTAGATAATATCATGAAGAATGTGGTAAGTAGGTACTACTTTGAAAGAAACAGACTTAATTTTGTTTATTTCTGATATATATTTCATTAGAATACTACTAAAAGATTGCGCAACACTGTCAAAACCAAGTTGTCCATAAATAGTAATACAAATAGAAGAGGCAAGCTTTGCAACTGATAAAGATCTTGTAAGTATCCTATGTAGATATTGTTTTTTGATCAAATTTATATTAAATTATCTAATTATTTTCTAATTGTCATAGCCGGAATCAGTTCTCAGATAGAAATAACTATCTCAAGGAAGATCAAACTGAGTATAATTATATAATTATGTTTATTTTCCATATCTTTATATTGTTATTCAGAGATAAAATATTTGTGAATTATAAGTGGTAAGTTGGAATGTTTCGATGTTAAATAATAATCACTGTTTTACATTGCTAGTTTGTATTTCAATAGGGGTGAAAGTATCTTGAAGGCTTCGACTATTTTGCTCAACCAGTTATTAAAAAATAATGATCAACGATGTATAAAAAATAAAATTGACACAATCTTGTCAATGGTAAAGCTAGATTTGGAGTTCTTAACCTTAGAGGTTTCAGGGTCTCCATTACATTTTGACCATACCTATTATGTCAGTGATAAGAATGAAACTGCAAAATTGCTTAAAATTATTCTGAACTTCATCAAAATCTATTATTCAGGTGATTTCGAAAAGTTTAGGAAAATAAAAGTATATGGTGTTCAAGTATACGGTAAGTTTTATAAGCTGGACAGATAAATTTATTATAAAACATATACTAATATTTTCCTGTTTATAAAATCACAGATCACAAGTTCTACATATATAGTATGTGTATGCCATTTGCAGGTATATATTATTTTAAGCTTGAGAAAGTATTCTTTTATCCAACAATCACATTTTTGCTATTCAAGGATTTGCCGGTATTCACCTCAAACTTGTAAATAATGCGGGCAAGTGATTAATATGAAATAATTATCATATGATAATACTAATATTAATATTTTTGAATATTAGAACATAATTATTTTGAGTATGAAGAATACACTGGTCAAATGAAAAAAATAAGATGGTTTTATCATAAATAGGATTCCGATTGATGACTAAATTTGCTATGATTTATTAAGTATAGGCAGTCGATTTTTTCTGATTTATAAATAGGAATTTTCGATTTATGAATTTTCACAAATAGGATGTCCGATTTATACATATTTGCACCATCAATAGGATTCTGATTTTTGTTCATTCGACCAGTGATATATTGTCTTACATTACAAGTGTTCCCACCTAATTGGATAATAATAATACCAAAATTGATAAAGTGAAAGTTTTACCCAAGAAAAAATGAAAAAATAAAAATTTTATGTATAATAATTAACCCATATATATTTATCTAAAATAATAAAATGTAATTAATGAAAAATAACTTGTGATTAACAATATATGCACAATATATAAATTGATGTATTTCATTTAACCTGATTTATTTTAATTTTGAATTATTATCATGTTCCAAGGAACAAAAAAAAATAAACCTAGATTATACATGTCATCAAAACTATTGAATTGAGTCAAACGCAATTAAAATTGAGAAAAATTGGAGTTAAGTCAAGGCAAAATTTGATTTTACTAGTAATTAACGCAATTAGTTGAGTCAGATGCAATTAAAAATTGAAATTTTAAGAGTTGAGTCAAGACCAAATTAGTTTTAATGACATGTATAACCTGGATGGATATAAAATAATATATGATTTGGAAAAATAAAAATATATTAATCGCTACTTGATTATGGAATGCAATCACATCAAAAAGTTAAAGTATTTGAGAATGCAATCACATCAAAAAGTTAAAGTATTTGAATATATTTTTTATTCATTTTGCAATCGATATGCAGTTATACATTTTTATCAAATACATAAAAGTTATCATTAAACATGCAATCTGAAATTACTATTTCTATATAATAAATTCTAAAATAATAAATGAAAGTATTAATATATTAGTGATAATACTTTGCAAAGGAGGAGAGAAAGAGCTGAAAAGGTATATAAGCTTTTTATAGGTGTTGGGGTAAAACAAAAACATCACAGATTATATTTGCCCATTTTTAATCTATCTTTAGATAATATTGATCATGTAATTGTTGATTGTTTTAAACATAAAATGATTACAATGCAAATATACTGTATCTCGTCCTTTAGAGCATATTTTTTACACATTAATAAAAACGTGTTTACTGCGCCACATTACTGCGCCCAGACACGTGTGTCCAATTTTTCTGAAATTATCTTGTTTTATCATGCTTCTACAGTAAAGCTCCTAATGTAACAGTTCGGTTCAGTTCTAACATTGAACTGGAACTGAATTAAAATTTAAAAACTGGTTTCAGTTTGGAACTGAAATTTAAAAATATTGAACTGAACCGAACTGGAACCAAACTGAACTGAACCGGTTTGCACCAGTTCAAAATGGTTCAAAAAATTTTTTCTGTCAGAGTTTTGTTTAACTATTATAGTAAATTATAATATAAAACTGTTACAAGAGTAATTCTTATAAGTTTAAAAAAATAATTATATATAGAAATTGTAAAAATTTAAATATAATTTTATTTATATAATAATATTTTTCAAAATATTATAAAAATTTACATATTTTCATGTATATTTCTTTCTAATTTTAACCACCCTTTTAAACACATACACATTCTTATAGTATCAGGTTTTAAACTACCTCTTCTTTGTATAATTAAATCAGTNTGTTTACTGCGCCACATTACTGCGCCCAGACACGTGTGTCCAATTTTTCTGAAATTATCTTGTTTTATCATGCTTCTACAGTAAAGCTCCTAATGTAACAGTTCGGTTCAGTTCTAACATTGAACTGGAACTGAATTAAAATTTAAAAACTGGTTTCAGTTTGGAACTGAAATTTAAAAATATTGAACTGAACCGAACTGGAACCAAACTGAACTGAACCGGTTTGCACCAGTTCAAAATGGTTCAAAAAATTTTTTCTGTCAGAGTTTTGTTTAACTATTATAGTAAATTATAATATAAAACTGTTACAAGAGTAATTCTTATAAGTTTAAAAAAATAATTATATATAGAAATTGTAAAAATTTAAATATAATTTTATTTATATAATAATATTTTTCAAAATATTATAAAAATTTACATATTTTCATGTATATTTCTTTCTAATTTTAACCACCCTTTTAAACACATACACATTCTTATAGTATCAGGTTTTAAACTACCTCTTCTTTGTATAATTAAATCAGTACCACCTGAAAATATTCTTTCAACTGGAACACTTCATCAGGAAATTTTTAAGGGCGAATATATCCAGGTTTATTCGCTATTAATAAAACTGAATTATATCTGGATATATTCGCAATTTATCTGAATATAATCTGAATATATTCGGTGTAACATATGAATTAATCCGGATAAATGCGGATTAATCTGGATTAATGCGATTTATGCGGATAAACCTGGGGGTGGGCAATTATATCCAGATATATTCGTCTTTAAAAATTTCCTGATGTTATACTACGATTTTCCTGTGGTGACATTTTGCCATAATTGTGGTAACAAGTAGTTGTTCAATGGAGTTATTCATAAAGTAGGATACCCCCTGTTGTCTAGAAGTAGGATACTCTCAAACGCTAATATGCTTACTTAGAAAACAGTGTATAAAGATTGAATCAGTTTGTCGTCGCAGGTCTATCTCTCGATTCTTCGAATCGTCGATGATGAGGTATTTCCCCTTCGTGGGGTACCAATATCCAAGTCTCGTTATCCAAAACCAAAGCTAAGCCCAGTTATCAATAACCCGTTAACAATTCCTAAAAAGCGTTCTCTGGGATGCAAGTTAACTATACCAATATAACACCCCATAGCTTTGGTACAAATATAACATATATCTCCTTAGACCATCCTAAGACCAGTCTTTAGACCAATAAAACTATATAAAACATATCAATAACATAATGAAATCATCAAAATAATATAAATTCCGATAAAAAAAAAATTGGTCTAAAGTGTCAAAGACAAATCCATGAAAATCTATAACAAAGCATTTACCCTATATCCTATATACTATATACATACATACTATATAATAAAGTTTTAAAACTTTTTTTCGAAAACTCCTTAGACCAGTTGGATCAGACATAAAACTATTTAATTTCTTAATATTTCTATAGTTAGAAGTTCAAATTCAATAAAAACTTTGGTCCAAAGAGAATTAGGTCCAGTTTATACCACTTCTTTGGACCAATTTTATGATATGCTTTGCCTTATATATCAGATCATATAATAATAATTATAATTGATCGATATTTATTCAAATGAAAATCCCTGACCAGAATTAGATGCAGATTAATTTTCAGCCAGAGTTAATAACCATAATTTCGAGTAAAATAAATGATCTATTGCTTTGCAATGACTTTTCAGTTTACATCAAAATTCTCAATTGAATAAACATATATTATAAATATCTAGCCAGATACTTGACCAAGTAATTGAACATACCCAAACTAAAAGTAACCGCCAGCAAAAAAAATGAACACGCCAAGTCAAACAAAGTTTATCTTAGGTACCCCTATTCAAGAATTCGATAATAAAAAGTTTAGAAAATTATTTCATTTAGCCAAAATGCCTAAAGAACTTCACCATGCCAAAAGCTATTTATGTAGATATTTTGCACGTAGAAAGGTTGGTGTATATAAATGGGATCCTAAAAATCAAATCTTTGAATATTATAATAAAAAGGACGCTTGTGAATCTTTTATTCAAAGTGAGCATATGATATTTAAAAATGATAAAGGGGAAGTAATTGAAAAATTTAGTATTCAATCATGGTTCTTTAGAGAGACGCCATTCTTTTCTCTTGAAGTTAATCCATATCAACTATTAATTTATCGAGAACCAAATGGTGCATATTATATTAATAAATTTTCTGGTTTTCTCCATACCAGTCCAATTCCATTTAATCAGTTTGGCAAAGAAATTCGTGATGCTGTAAAACTTATTCTTAATCATATGAGAGAAGTTCTCTGTTCATTTAATAAGGATCAAGAGCTTTATATGATAGGATTAATTTTAAGAATAGCTATTGGTCAAAAAATGTCAAAATCAATGTTTCTTTATTCTGGTCCAGGAACCAGTAAAACTATGCTTACATGGTTTCTTAGAATAATGGTTCTCGGTTCTAAAATCTCTACAAAAACTTCTAACGAAAAAATTATTACTGGATCATTTAATAAAGAGTTAGAAGGTAAAGTTTTACTCGTCCTTGAGGAAATGTCTAACTCAAAATCCACAGATTGGATAACTTTTGCAAATCGACTTAAAGATTTTATTAACAGTGATACTATAATGATAGAAGAAAAGTATAAAACGCCATATCCAGTTACAAATATTACAAATTTAATTATTAATAGCAATAATAGTAAAACAATTCGTTTAGATAGAGAAGATCGAAGATATTTTATTCCAGATATCTCAAATAAATATGTTGAAAATGGTATTGGAATGGATCACTATTATGTTCCATTGGATAAAGCTATAAAAAATCCAGAAGTCGGTAATGCTTTTTATTCATATGCATTAGAATATGTTAAACTTAATCCAAATGTCGATGAACGCAAAATTCCTATGACTAAAACTAAGTTAATAGAGATAACAATCCAGTATATCAATTTATAAAGGAAAAATATATATATAATTCTATCGGACTTGATGTAGCTTCTTCAAATTTCTATAATACATTCAAAGATTGGTTTTATATACAAATTAATACTAAAAAAAAGAAACCTTCTACTATACAAGAATTTACTTGTGCAATTAAAAAACTCAGATTAAATCCTAAGCAGAAAAGAGTAGGAGATCGAAAAAATAATAAAAAAATGCAATGGTATGAAACTTCTTACGAAAATCTTTATACTATATTCTTAAAAAGAAATATGATTGATGAAACTGAGAATTTGGATATACCGGATGGATTTAATCCTATAGAAAAAATGAAAACTTTTCTTTAGAAGAACCTCTTCAAAATTTAAATAAAGTTTCTGAATCCTCTAATACCTCTAAGCAATCAGAACCTGAATCCAAGTCTGAATCTGAATATGAGTCTGAATCTGAATTCAAGCTTGAATCAGAATCTAAAAAAGTTGGGAATTTAAAAACTTATTCCTGCGAACCTACACCAGAACCTATAATTTATAAAAATAACAATTTTGAAGAAATGTATATTAATGCTAAAACTAAATGGGAAAGATTTGGTAATGATCCTGAAGATTTTGATTGGGAATGCTTTATTACAGAAATCGAAGAACTTTCAAATCATAAACAATATGATTTTCAAAAAGATCCATGGCATTATACACTTAGGATGCTTGTACAATTATAAAAAAGTCGAATAAATGGAGAAATTGCTATAGAACTTCATAAATATTTCAAAGAAAAAGGAACTGTATATATTCCTTCTTTAACCAATCATAAAACAGAATCGATCATCCAATATACAGATTCTATTATTAATACAAAGGAATGTGGACTTGCTGAAGATATTGAAACTTTCTCAGATAGTGAAGATGAAGATTGGTATAACGAATTAGAAAAAATGTGTGATAATTAGGTAGTATCACATTATAGATTTTATTTTTTATTCGTATAAAAATATTAATTAAATAAATATACCTATTATAAAATGGCAATTAATAAAGTATACCGAAAACTACCAACTCGTTATAATATTACTGAGGTTAAATTTACTGGAGACAAATTTTCCCGAAAAAGAATTACCCATGAAATAGAAAAAATTAGAACCCGAATTCCTAATAAAAGAATACAAGTTCTTCTTCCTTATAAGAATTGGAAACCTGGTTTGTGGTTTGAAGACAAGGAAGATGTATCATTATTTTCATTATTAGACCATTATGATGAATCGTAAATACCAGAAGGTGGTGGAGATCCTAAAACTTATGATCAATTTATTATTTATATAACTAATCCTCTTGCATATGAAGGTGGATGTAATCCAAAAAAAGATAACGGCCTAAATGATTGTCTTTATCAATGTTTATATTATGCATATGGAACATTCTCAAAGACGCCAAAAGTTATTGAAACCCCGAAATGCTTAAAAAAGTTCTAGGGCTTCAAAGAAATGATCCTATTCCAGTAAGTTTTATCGAAAAAGTAGAAAAAATAGTCAAAACCATCGCTATAAATATTATTGGAGATGTAACTATTCTGTCTAAAAGTAAAGCTTATCGAAAAATTACTCTTGTTCTTGCTAATAACATCAGGAAATTTTTTATGTCGGAGGTTATTGTAATAATTTCGTTTTCAAAGGTTATTGAAGGTTATCGGACCAATAACCTTCGCAAATATTACGTTTATTATGATAAAGTAAAGGTTATTGAAGGTTATCGGACCAATAACCTTCGCAAATATTACGTTTATTATGATAAAGTAAAGGTTATTGAAGGTTATCAATATCAATAACCTCCGGAGTATTACATTTTATTAATAAAAATGAAGGTTTTCGGTACCAATAACCTTCATAAATATTACGTTTATGTTGGAGGTATTCAAAGGTTATCGGAGTGAAGGACTTCGAAGGCTTACGTTTAAAAAAATTTACTGATGAGACATTATACTCTTGCAAAAAATCTGAAATGAATAGAAACTAAATCTGGCACTACTAAAATAAAGAAACCTTTAATATATCAGGAAAATGGAATAAAGAACATTGTAACTCTTTATGATGGCAAATCATTTAAAACTACTACTATTCCAGAATTAAGAAAACTTCAATCCAAGTCGGTTTATAGTGAATGGTGCTTGATTTCAGTAAAAAAATCTTACAAAACTGGTATTTATGAAACTCTAGAAGAAACTTATATAAGGATTCATGATGAACGAAATACTTTCTTAGAAGAATCCAAAAAACTCGGTTTATCTATTGATCTTTTTAGACATTATGGTAGTTATAAAAAAGTCGCGTTATGGTTATTTGAACTTCTTAGCAAAGCGGTTCCAGCTAATGAGCCATTAAATTCTATTGAAGCATAATGGATTTCAAATACAATGTTAGGTGGTATTATATGGGCAGATAATGAATGGAAAGGATTTGGTCGACAATATGATGAAACAAGTCTTTATCCTAGTATTATGCAATCAGCATTCACATTTCCAATTAAAAAAGGAAAATTTCAAACGCTTCAGGATTTTATTAATCATAGAGGTTATATTTTATATGGAATATTTCGTGCAAAAGTTGAGTTTAAAGAAGATATAAAAATGCTTTTCAGATATAATAAACATAATAAATATACTCATATAGATTTATCTTATGCCAAAGAATTAGGTCTTCAAGTTATATTAATCCAGGATAACGCTCCAAATGCTTTAATTTATGAAAAGGAAACACGAATTCCAGGTGAAGTTATGTTTGAAAATTATGTAAATTTACTTTTCAAGATTAAAAATATAGGAGGAGTTGCTGGAAAAGTCGCAAAAAAGTTCTCAATACCTTATGGGGAGCATTATGTCAAAGAAATAAATCATATTATAATATATCTGATGTGGTAAATTTATCCAAACCATTTGATTATCCAGAAGACAAAATTTTAGAATCTATAATTCCTACAAATAATACTTCTTGGACGTTTCAATTTTCAAATCCTAATAACTTATTTAAGGGTGAATACCCTCGAATTGCTCCATTTATCTTAGCACAAGGACGCAAAATTATTTCCAAAACTATTGAGCCTTATAAAGATAAAGTTAAACGCGTTCATACCGATGGGTTTATTCTTTCAGAAGATCCAATAAAGGTAAAGCCTCATGCCATATGTGGTATAACATCTCCTCTTATTAATTGTCCTAAAGATGCTTCAGTAACTTTAAAAGCTCTTAAATTTGAAAAGGAAGGTGAATGTTATATTAAAAATACTAATCAAGTAATATGGCTTTAAAAATTATTATATACTTATTAAGTAAATGTAACGAAATTTAGAATTCGTGTGCTTCTTTGAATTCAGATTTTAAAAATGTAAAGGAATTTAGAATTCATATGCTTCTTTGAATTCAGAATTTAGAATTCATATGTTTTTTACTGGAATTCTGCAATTGAATAAATATTTTTATAAATATATATCACAAAGATACTTATACAAAAAAATGTTAAATAATATATATACTACCAATCCAGAAACCAGTAAAGAAATTCGTGTTGGGGGAACTATTTTCAATCGGTTAATCTAAGATCAATATGATTATATAAATGGAGAACTGGTTAGAAGAAATAATACTCCTCCTAGACGGCTTAGATCATATTTCTTTAACACTATAACTCACAGACGCATTATTGGAGGTGAAAGAAGATATTTTGAATTAGTTAATAATATACCTGCCACCCAAATTCAAAATCCAAATGCCAAAATCCCAAATGCCAAAATCCCAAATCCCAAATCTCAAATTATAATTAGTATTTTTTGCTGAAATCCCAAATCCCAAATCCCAAATACTAATAATTTGTGCATTTTGGCATCCCAAATTCCAAATTATTTGGGATTTGGGCAACACGTATAGTTAATAATAGATGGGATATTGAAAATGATTATTATTTAGTTTCGCCATTGGTTATTTCAGATCCAGATCCAGATTCAAATCCAGATGCAGTACGACGTAATCCAGTTACATTTGAAGGACTTATATCTGTACATGGAGAAAGCCTTGCAAAATGCAATATGACACTTTGTCGAGAGTGTTTTATTCCAATTACTTTAGGAATTAATGAATATTGTGAAGAACATCAATAAAGAGTATGGTTTACCTCTGATGAATTGGGAATTCGAAGCTTTGCCTCTTCTTCGAATTAAATAAATCTATTTTTTATGTAAATATTTTAAAAAAAATGTCAAATCAAACTACTATTAAACCAAAATATCAAACATGTGGTCATATAACTGCAAGTAATTCAGCACTAAGACTTAGTTCTATCGTTATGTAAATAGTATTACAGAACTTATTACATCTAAAGATTATTTTGTGCGGTTTATTAAATCATATTTCAAAAGTAAAGAATATGCAAATACATTCTTGAAGGAATTAGAAAAGATAATTGAAAAACATAATCGAATATCTGATATATTATATATTAAGATTTGGATATTTAATTACATATTTACTTCTGAAGAAAAAGACAAAGCCTCCTTGCATAGCAATTGCGACTTAAATGAAGAAAAACATCTATATAAATATTTACAATCCAATTATTCAGATATAAATGAGACTTTTACTACATTCTATGAAAATTATACTCAGAATATTGCTCAAACTCCATTCAGTAAAAATAAAGTATCTCGTGCATTATCTGCTTTAGGATTAAAAACTATTATGAAAAAAGTAGTAATTGATAACAAACCAAAATGCGTTATTATGATTTCTGCAACACATAACAACATCAGGAAATTTTTTATGTCGGAGGTTATTGTAATAATTTCGTTTTCAAAGGTTATTGAAGGTTATTGGACCAATAACTTTCACAAATATTACGTTTATTATGATAAAGTGAAGGTTATTGAAGGTTATTGATATCAATAACCTCCGGAGTATTACGTTTTATTAATAAAAATGAAGGTTTTCGGTACCAATAACCTTTGTAAATATTACGTTTATGTTGGAGGTATTCGAAGGTTATTGGAGTGAAGGACTTCGAAGGCTTACGTTTAAAAAAATTTACTGATGAAGTTATCTGAACTTTTGTATAAAAATGCTATAAATGTCAATTAATACTATTTCTATTGCTATGCAGATCTGAAGGGCGATTTAAGGATCATGAGGCTTTACCTTTTAAGATTAATGTTATTGCTATGCAAAATATATATTTTTCGTTATATTCAAAAAAAAACAATTGAATAAATATTTTTATAAATATATATTACAAAGATACTTATACAAAAAAAATGTCAATTAATACTATTCCAAGTGAATTATTTACAGAAATTCTTCGTTATATTTCATTAGAAAGTGCTAGCTCAATTTTAAGAGTTAATAAAGAATGGAATCGAGAATATAAAAGAATTATTTATCAAGATATTCATATAATATTTGAAGAATTGATTTTTAAAAGTATGAAATCTTTAACAGAATTTGTTTATTGGACTCAAGTTAATTATTTCTTAACTATAAAAAATCTTATAAGTTTTGGTAACGTATTTAATTTTAATATATTAATTGAACTTCATAATATAAAAAATCGATTAAATATAAAAGTTGATAAACTTATAGAAGAAAGACATGAAATTGATAAACTTAGAGAAGAAAAAAATGAATTAACAGAAAAATATAGACAAAACTATTATAAATTTTCCTTTGAAAATAATAAATGCGTATATATAACTATGTTATTATCTAAACTTGAGACAATTCCCTGATACTAATTAGAAAAGTATTTCGATCAATATGATTATTAGAAAATAACCAAAGAAGTATTTCACATCCATTAATATATTTTTTATCATCTAATGGACGAGATTCTAAAAGTTTCTTATAACATAAAAATTCAGACTTTCTCGTTTTCTTTTTGTCTATAGAAGAAAAGTTATATACTTGATTTGCAAACTTTATCCATTCAGGACCAAGATCTTTACTTTTAATTCCAAATGCTTCTCGAAAAACATATTTAGTCCAAGTATCACTATTTTTAACTGTAATTTCATCTGCTAATAAAATTTTGCGCTCTTTTGGAATTGGAATATTTCTAGCAAAATCTATTAATAATCCATTTTTTTTTGCTTCTAATATTGCTTTCTGACCATAGGAACTAAATTTACTAGATCTATTTTCTATCGAGGATAAAATATTAATCTCGGTTTGATCTAAGTTTGATCTAGGATGATCTAAGTTCGATCTAGGATGATCTAAGTTTGATCTAGGATGATCTAAGTTCGATCTAGAATGATCTATAATTGATTTAAGACTAGTATCCCATCAAACTCAAATTGATAATGGATCATCTCTGGATCTTCTTAAATCAAATACAATAAATTCCTTTTTAATGTAAGATCATTTATCACTGATGCGAAAGAATTTGAATGTTCAGTATATTGGCTAATAATTCTTTTAATATCTAATAAAGAACCACCACCTCTGTGCAATGAAATATAATTAATATTTTCTCGAATAATTTTAATAATAGCAAAGAATCTTTGACTTATATAAACTGAACTAATATTTCTATGTCGACCATTAGTAAAGTAATCCGCAATTTGTTCTTGAATTTTCTTTGATGCATTTACAAGATCTTCAAATATTACAATAGTAAAACGAGCTGGATCAAACTCAAATATATCGGGAATTTCATTAGCCGATAAGGCTTTAAATAACATATCTTCTCCCTGTTCAGCTAAAGTGTTATAAAAAGTTTCTACAAGTTTCCATTTTGACTTGTCTAAATGTTTACCGATTAAAACTATATCATTACAAGAAATATATCTTTCACCATCTTCTTTTACATTTTTAGTACCTATAAGAAGATTTATCATCATAGTAGTTTTACCTGAATCTAGGGATGGTAGGCGCAATACGAATTGAGTCAGGAATTTAGCCAGATTTAATTTAGCCAATTGAGCCCAGAATTTAGCCACGGCGCAATCAGGCACAATGGCTAAATTCTGGCGCAAAGGCTAAATAATGGCGCAATTCTGATTGGCTGGCACAATTATAAAATTTATTAAATAATTATTTTTAAATTTTTAAAAATAATTAATTTTAGCTTTAATTTCAAATCAATTTTACATAACTAGGAGCGATTTTCTACTATGATATTCTTATTACAGATCGAAAGATCTGGTTCTTAGCTACAAGATGATATATATTTCATTTCTGTAGCATTAAAATTGACCAAGTTATAGCTATTTTAAAACAATATATTAAAATATTTTTTTTTTTTTTTTTTTTTTTTTTTTTTTCTAAAATAAGTGAGGTCTTGCTTTATTTATGATATACAAAATAAACCTGCATAAGCAAGTTATGCATATACAAAAAAAAACTAACTAAGTTTTTACAAACTACTGTTTGACCAACCACCCCGGCGGAAAGACCCGACGAACCCACCAGAACAACCCAATGAGCTATAAAAAAAAAAATTAATTTTTTCCATTCAGTATGTTGTTGCTAACATCTGAAAGTCTCCTCCTAAAACCAACCCCTCTGAGGAACAACATCCTCCACCACACAAAAATTTGAAAAACGCTTTCTTCCCCTGCGACCCCTAAAGAACAACAACGTTCCACCCCACTATTGTTTCTTTTTCCGTGCCCACGAGACCATTTTGAAATTTATAATACTCTACTACTCATACATGTGAATAAACCCATCAGGTACTCTTCCAGCAAGGAACATATTGGTAATAGCGGCGAGTCCTAGTAACTATCCTCATTGAATGGCTCCCTCCCATTAACATGGTATTCGAACTAAAAGTTCTCCCAGTATGTATTGTTGGTGATTGCGGTAGCTTCTATGAATTGGTGTCAATAACGGATCAAAAGATCCTCCCAGGTAGCTGCAGTCCATGGCCTCAGTTTTCGGATAGTGGTATGTTCCAAAAGTGTACTACCAGCCCTATCCTAAGTCTTCTTTTGTTGGAAGATCTAGACCTATCCATCGTATTACACTGGTTTAGCGAAACTCGCGTTTCTTCCAGATCCGTAGGGCCCCGACTTTGTTTCGAATTGATAAGCTCCTCACGTATATAAGAGGCTAGTATTATCATGCCAATAAAAATTTAAACAACTGAACCAAACACCCTCAAAACCCACCAACTAACCCTCTGCTCAATAACAGCAACTCACGCCCCGGCGACAACTATAAAACATCACACTCCCCCGTCCTCCCACAAAACATCACATCCCCTGCATCCCCGCCGATCATCCCCTTAAGTATCATCATACCCCACTTTTGTATCAATGCGTCACCCCTTGATCGACAAGATCGACAATCAGGGTCAAACCAAAATTTGAAAATTCCCCAAAAACCATCCAAATACATGAAAAATGAAAATTCGTGGCGCAGATTCTTCCCCCACTCAAAGAAACCAAATAGCACCATATGATATCTTTAGTTTTCACGTTCATCCAGATACTCACGTAGACGACGAGGCGGAAACTAGTCCTTAAAAAACCCGAACTCCCTATCAGGTCTTAACCCCAGGTTTTCTCCCTGAGCTGATGTGCCCAGTACCGTCCAAGTACGCAACCCTCTGTTGTTTACGCTTCTTTCTAAAGAAAACAGAACCAGCTCAACAGCGCCAACGTTCGTAACTGTTCAGGTTGAAGCTACTCCGATAGTTTAGCCTTATCTGGTCCGAGTAGAGACCTCCGCACTAAACAAGCCCCCTAGTAGTCACTTAAGTTTTTACTGCGGAACCATAAGTGGAGACCGAGAGAGAGAAAGAGTTTTACAATATATTAAAATATTAATATCGGTAAAATTAATTAATAATTTTATCTGATAAACCTTTTGTCACGTGACCAAAATTGCGCCAGCCAATCAGAAATTGCGCCTGAATTTAGCCAGAAAAAAATTATTTAGCCTTTGAGCCAGAATTTAGCCAGCGCAATTTAATTAGCCTTTGAGCCAGAATTTAGCTAGAATTTAGCTGGCGCAAAATTAATTAGCCAAAGGTGCAATTATTGAGCCAGCCTTCATATCAATTGAGCCTTCCACCCTTACCTGAATCTGAACTCCCAGATATAGCCATTCGAAAAGGCCATATTGGAGCAAATGAATTACTTTGTTCTAAAGGTTGATATTCATCAACATTATACATGAAAAGTTCCATATTTCCGCTTAAATATAAATATATAATTTGTTTGTAATAAATGGATACAATAAAAGATATAATAAGTTATGAAAAATATATTCAATATCTTTATGGGATAATCAGTAATCTTGAATCTCAAAGAGAAACTGATATAAATGAATTGCAAAATCTTAAAAATCGATTAAAAAATAGTGAAAAGCTTTGTAATGAAAAAGAGAAATTTATTTTGTTTCGAGAAGATCAGTTGTCAAATATATATGAAGAAACAGAGAATAAAATAAATAAACTGAAATATAGAATCCAAAAACTTCGGGAAACAATAATATTGGATATGTCCCACCTACCATCAACAAATACACCAGTTTTCAACTTAATAACAGATGTAAGAGCAAATATTAAGTTTTTAGCTGATTCTGCTAGAGGGGATAATACTCTTTTAAAAGATGAAATTGATAATTTTCAGGCACAAGCTGAATTAGGATTAACAAAAATTCAGAATGGGTGTTATACTTTTGAAAACGAAGTAACTCAGCTAAGGCAGGAAGTTATAAATTTAAGAGATATAAACTTAAATCAACAGGAGTTAACCAATGAGTTAGGTACAATAAATGAAACTCTCAAAGAGCAAATTGATGACTTAACCGATAAAAATGAAACTATTCAATTTGAAATAATTGAGAAAACCAGATTATATGAACAAGTCCAAGACAGGTTAGACGAATGTCGAGAAGAAAATTATCAATTGAGAGAATCTTTGAAAGGTGCGCATGAAAATATTACAGAAAGTGAGTTTGCATATGACAAGTTAAAACAAAAGTTGCGTATCTTAGGATTAACCCATGTTGCCTGGCGAGCTTGCAATTTAAGGCAGGCTCAAATTTTGGATATGGAATTTAATACAGCAAGAACTGCTTGGAGAAATCAAAGAAATAGAAATCAAATTATTACTCGGGAATTGCAAAATTGTCGAAGACATGGTAGAAATTTACAAAATAATAAGGTTCTTATCGAGTTTTGGCGGGATCGACTTATTCTTAAATATGAGAAATGGAAAAATAAAACTCATGATATCCGACAAATTATTTTAGCAGATCAAAATAATATTAAGAGATTAAATCATCAAATGGCAATACTTAAAATTCAGATACAATGGTTTCGATTTAGAGTAATAAATCTCTAAATAAATCCTCCTCTTCCTGTTATACAACAACCACAAGTAATAACGTCATGGCTAATATTGCATTAGGATTACCATCTTTTGCGGGTCTTGAAGATGAAGATATTGATTCATTTATTCATCTATTTCGTGAATATCTTCATGCAATTGGAGTTGATCCAAATGTAAATGGAGATCAAGCTTTAGGTATTTTTCGAGCATGTTTTAAAGGTGAAGCAGGAATTTGGTATGATGAACATATTCTTGGAAAAAATTGGCAATTATATAACTTGTTTAATAACCATGGCCAAGCTAATATAGCAGGTATTAGAGGTCGATCTATGACACAATTAAATAACACTGCTAGTCTTAGAGTTGGTAGTGAAGCCCATGCTTATGCAAATACTGGTGGAAATAATGCAATTTTAGTATCGGCTGCCGGATCTTTAACAAGACCTGCTGTTAATAGTCAAAACTTATGGATTCCAGCACTAGCTTTTGATCAAGATTGGAGCTTACTTGGTGGAAGACCTACTAGTGAAATTAATCCTATAGCTAATCCGGGTAATATTAGACCTATAGCATTGGCTGGAATTACAATTGGACAGGCGGTTCATTTCTTTAGAAATAATTATCCAACAATATTAGATGATAGGCGCAAAGTAAGATTTAATTCTCTTTATCAAGATAATGATCAAATCCGAGTCTTTTATAATAAAGTAAAAAAATATAGTAAATTATTAAAATTATCACAAACAGCTATTGAAGATCAAGTATTTAAAGGAATGTCACCAGATAGTCAGCTTGAAGCTGATAGAATTGGTCCGGAAAGGCATATAGATGAATTAGTTGATAGTTTGGAAAGAGTTGAAAAAAGAAAATCTGAGATGCGCTTGGGTATTTCCAGTAAAAAGGTTCAACAATCGAGATTTTCACAAGATAGTCACTGGTCTACCTCCAATTCTTCGAATCTAATTCCAGTACCCTTACCTCCAGTGTCGCAACAAGAACCTGTAGTATTAAAACCAGTTACTTCACAGGAAATTACACAAGAGAAATTGGATCAATTACTTAAGACGCATACAGATAATCTTATGCAAACTTTTCAAACCCAACTTTAGACCTTGCAAGAAAAAATTTCTCAGTCAGTCCAGCAAAAGCCAACTATTGAATATTATCCAGTTATTCCTCAAATAACTTCAGAATTACAACCAAGTAAGCCATATACTGGTTATGAACAAAAAACAAATATGGAGCAATTGGTTAAAAATATTATGGAAAGAGCTTAAAAACGCAAATGGGAAAAAAAGCTTGATACAATAGTAGAAGGATTTTCTAAACTCGATATTAATGATTCTGATGAGGAATATACTTCTAATTTAATATATGATGAGGAAAGTGGTAATATTTTACAAGTTCGAAAAAAAAAACAACTAAATCTATAATACCGGTTAAAAGTTCTATATCGAAAAAACCGGTTTCTAAAGTTGTTACTACCAAAATTACTCCTAAGCCAGTTTTAAAAAAGGATATCAAAAAAAATCAAATGGATATTTTAAATATTCTAGAAATTATTAATTTTGAGAAAATTGTTAATGATTATGTTCAGAAGGAATTAGCTCGATTGGGATTTGTTAGTTTATTGCCAATGAAAGATAGTCATCGATGGTCAGCCTCTGATTCCTCGAATACTTTAAAAAATTTACAAAAAGTCGAAAATGATGATCCTATGGATATTGATCTTGTAATATTGAAAAATGCTAAGGATTTAACATGTGTAGAAGGAAAAATAAATGATTCAATAATACAAGTTCTTTTAGATTCATGTGCTAATGTTTCTTTTATGCCAGAAGAAATTTATAAAGAATTTGATTTGAAAATTGATACTAGTAAAAAACATAAACTTATTGGAGCATCTACAAATTATACATCATTAGGGATAGTAAAAAATGTATTAATAACCTTAGCTCCAGATTGTATTATAGAAGAAGATTTTGTAATTATTGGTAATTATCCCTATAGAGAAATAGGATTAAGTCGAACTTGTCTTAGACGTTATAATTATGATTTACATGAATCTAGAAATCATGTTGCACTTATATATAATGAAAAAAATTTCTTTATTCCTATTGTTCCTGATAAAAATCGATGTAATTAATACAAAATATTAAAATATTTCGATAAAAAATATATATAACTTTTTTTCTACCTCTAATCATTTAAATATTCTTGTACAATATTTGGAACATCTTCTTGAATTTTGTTAGCCGGTTTCCAAGTAGCTTTATTAATAGGATACCGCTTCCATTTTATAAGATATTGTAATTGATTTTTTCTAATTCGGTGATTAAGAATTTTTTCAGGAATATATCTTTGTGGATTACCTCGAATAACTGAATCGGGTGGAGGATTTTCATAATCTGGAACCAATTGTAATTATTTTCTAGTATAAGCACAGCGTGATNAATATTCTAGAAATTATTAATTTTGAGAAAATTGTTAATGATTATGTTCAGAAGGAATTAGCTCGATTGGGATTTGTTAGTTTATTGCCAATGAAAGATAGTCATCGATGGTCAGCCTCTGATTCCTCGAATACTTTAAAAAATTTACAAAAAGTCGAAAATGATGATCCTATGGATATTGATCTTGTAATATTGAAAAATGCTAAGGATTTAACATGTGTAGAAGGAAAAATAAATGATTCAATAATACAAGTTCTTTTAGATTCATGTGCTAATGTTTCTTTTATGCCAGAAGAAATTTATAAAGAATTTGATTTGAAAATTGATACTAGTAAAAAACATAAACTTATTGGAGCATCTACAAATTATACATCATTAGGGATAGTAAAAAATGTATTAATAACCTTAGCTCCAGATTGTATTATAGAAGAAGATTTTGTAATTATTGGTAATTATCCCTATAGAGAAATAGGATTAAGTCGAACTTGTCTTAGACGTTATAATTATGATTTACATGAATCTAGAAATCATGTTGCACTTATATATAATGAAAAAAATTTCTTTATTCCTATTGTTCCTGATAAAAATCGATGTAATTAATACAAAATATTAAAATATTTCGATAAAAAATATATATAACTTTTTTTCTACCTCTAATCATTTAAATATTCTTGTACAATATTTGGAACATCTTCTTGAATTTTGTTAGCCGGTTTCCAAGTAGCTTTATTAATAGGATACCGCTTCCATTTTATAAGATATTGTAATTGATTTTTTCTAATTCGGTGATTAAGAATTTTTTCAGGAATATATCTTTGTGGATTACCTCGAATAACTGAATCGGGTGGAGGATTTTCATAATCTGGAACCAATTGTAATTATTTTCTAGTATAAGCACAGCGTGATACTCCTAATTTTCTATAAGGACCATTAAGTAAGTACACCGGTGGTTGCTCCGGACTTAGTATAAGTTTTTTAATAATACGAATTTCTGGGTCCCATCTTATATCACCTTTACGAAATTTTCCATGCAATTTTTTACCAAGTATAGATATAAGCTCTTTTAATTTTACACGCACTCTAGTACCTTCAAAAAGAAGTTCTGTATCGGTATTAATTTTAGGAAAGCCTTCTGGAATTTTGGGAGGATTACATTTCCAATTTTCATCAACTTTATTTATAATATCTCGAAAGTCATCAGACCATTCTATAGAGGTTTCTCCAGTTAATAATTCTTGAGCATTCATTCGTTGAATAAGTGGTTTCTGAATTTCTTGAATGGCTTTTTCAGCATAGCATTGCTGTCGATGTTTTCCACGTTCTCCAAATCTCATAAGTACACCAATACTATTAATAAAAAAATCTCGTATCAGGAAATTATCAAATTCCTTACCACTATCCGTTTCTATTCTAGAAATAGGTGGTTTTATTCTATTTCTTCTATCATCAGTAAATTTTTTTAAACGTAAGCCTTCGAAGTCCTTCATTCCGATAACCTTCGAATACCTCCAACATAAACGTAATATTTACGAAGGTTATTGGTACCAAAAACCTTCATTTTTATTAATAAAACGTAATACTCCAGAGGTTATTGATATCAATAACCTTCAATAACTTTCACTTTATCATAATAAACGTAATATTTGCGAAGGTTATTGGTCTGATAACCTTCAATAACCTTTAAAAACGAAATTATTACAATAACCTCCGACATAAAAAATTTCCTGATGATATATTCTTTTAAATGCATTTAAAACAGATTGGGCGGTTTTATTTTTAAGGAGTTCACCATCTACTCGATGTTTTGAGACTTCTATAACTACAAGAAAATAATGATATCCTTTTGGATTTATAGGCATCTCACCTAAATCGGCTTGATAGGTAGCATTGGGTTTCCAAACAATTACTTTCAATTGCTCTGATTTTTTTTTTTTTTTAGGCTTAATATAAAGATTTGCCAATTCCTCATTTTTTAATAATTTAGGAGATACTTTAGATAATGCGTAAAATTTATAAAATTTATCTAATTGAGTTGTCATAGTAGAATTAAAGATAAATATTTATATTCAAAATAAAATGACACAAATATATTGTGTAAAATGTCGAAGTAAAACTGCTACTAATAATGAAAAGGATGAGATTATTGAAACTGCTTCTGGAGAACGCAGAAGATTAATTGGTATATGCAGAATATGTAATATTAGGAAATGCGTATTTGCTCCTAGTGATGGTTCATTGTCTCGAAATAAATCAATTAGGGAACTTACTTTAACTAGACAAAAAAGACAGGAGGCATCGCAAAAAAGAAAAGCGTTGAAGCTTGGAATGGAAATTATAAATAATAATACTCAGAAATGCGTCAAGAAATGTTTGACTGAAATGGAAGAGTAATTAATAATAATAATCTTCGTCATCTAAAAGACCATCTATAGAGTCAGGTTCTAGATTATTTTCATGTAAATAAATATAATAATCAATTGGTTCTGATTCAAATTCGTTTTCAAGATTTAAATTTTTGATATATTTTACTATTAATATAAACTCGGACCAAATAGTATATTTTTTACTACCTAATTTATATGCTTTAGTATGAAGTTCTACACATTTTTTATCCATACCATTAAATAAGCCATTACTATAAGCTATAAATTCTTTATTAGATTCGTGATTTTTTTCAGTAATATTTTCATATTCATTATCTAATAATTTATATCTTTTACGAAGCTCATAAAATATTTCATTTTTCCAAGTATAATTAATTTTATTACATTGTTTAAGATCATTTGGAGTAAGATATTTAAAAATATTTGATATAATTTCCGGAAGATTTAGAGGATTGGCAATAGAAAGATATATCGTTGGCGCGTTCATTTTTTTGCTGACGGTTACTTTTAGTTTGGGTATGTTCAATTACTTGGTCAAGTATCTGGCTAGATATTTATAATATATGTTTATTCAATTGAGAATTTTAATGTAGATCATTTATTTTACTCGAAATTATGGTTATTAACTCTGGCTGGAAATTAATCTGCATCTAATTCTGGTCAGGGATTTTCATTTGAATAAATGTCGATCAATTATAGTTATTATTATATGATCTGATATATAAGGCAAAGCATATCATAAAATTGGTTCAAAGAAGTGGTATAAACTGGACCTAATTCTCTTTGGACCAAAGTTTTTATTGAATTTGAACTTCTAACTATAGAAATATTAAGAAATTGAATAGTTTTATGTCTGGTCCAACTGGTTTAAGAAGTTTTCGAAAAAAAGTTTTAAAACTTTATTATATAGTATGTATATAGTATATAGGATATAGGGTAAATGCTTTGTTATAGATTTTCATGGATTTGTCTTTGGCACTTTAGACTAATTTTTTTTGTTATCAGAATTTATATTATTTTNTTTTCTTTTCTTTTTTCCTTAGTATCAATAACAAATTTTCGGAATTTTTCAAAGATTTTTGAATTATTTTTGCAAATTTTATTTTCTATTTTTTAAAAAATGATTCAAAATTATATATTATTATAGTTTTTTTCGAATATTTTTATATTTTTTGTATTTTGATTTTTAAAAATTATTATTGTATTTTTTGCATATTTATTTAATAAAAAATAATGAAAAATAAAAAATTGTAATGTAAAAAATAATCTATTTTTTTTCGTTTATTTACAGTGGCTCACGAATGTACTGCAACACCTAAAATTTTGTCTTTAAAAAATTCTATGTCGTAAACCATCAATTTTAGAATAATAGTTCCTATACTCATTTTAATCTTTGAGATTTGAAAATTGTTTGAGAACTGTTTGATATCAAATTAATAATGCCAATTTTTCGGAAATGGGTGATCAACATGGTGAATTGTCACTTAATAAAATTTCAATTGTGAATAAAATTTTATACAGAATAGTTATAACAAAAGTGATCATAGGGTTGATTGTCCTTCCCAGGGAGAACAGGTATACCAAATTTCATAACAATTGGATCAGTGGTTATGGAGAAATTAACTCTTAAAAATTGAAATTTTACTAATAAAATATTTTTTTTATTTATTTTATTAGTAAAATTTCAATTTTCAAGAGTTAATTTCTCCATAACCACTGATCCAATTGTTATGAAATTTGGTATACCTGTTCTCCCTGGGAAGGACAATCAACCCTATGATCACTTTTGTTATAACTATTCTGTATAAAATTTTATTCACAATTGAAATTTTATTAAGTGACAATTCACCATGTTGATCACCCATTTCCGAAAAATTGGCATTATTAATTTGATATCAAACAGTTCTCAAAAAATCTCCAAATCTCAAAGATTAAAATGAGTATAGAAACTATTATTCTAAAATTGATGGTTTACGACATAGAATTTTTTAAAGACAAAATTTTAGGTATTGCAGTACATTCGTGAGCCACTGTACGAAGTACTTGGACCTCTGCTAATTATTTCTATTAATTTCTCATTCCATGCTTTCTGCCTTTCTTCTTTTTCTCACCTTTCTTCTCCTTTCTACCTTTTTTCCCTTCCTCTTTCTTCTTCTAATATTCTTTCTTTCCCCAATCTTCTTTCTTCTCCTTCCTATCTTCTTTCTTCTTCCTCTTCTCTTTCTTCTCTTTCTTTATCTTTTTTTTCTTCTTCTTCAGATGATTCCTCTTTCAATTCCTCCTCTGATTCTAATTCTTCATCTGATTTTTCTTCAAATTCAATTGTTTCGCCTTTTTCTAATTTTTTCTATAAATAAAAATAATAATTAGTATTTCGTATAATTCGTATAATTACAAATAAATTTAATAAATTTATACTTACGATATTTTTCTTCATTCTTTTTCGAATAGCTTCATCATCGATTTTTATACTTTCGACTTTCAGGCTCAGCAAGTATTGTATTATTGAAATCGTAAAGGCAACTTTTTCTTTCGGCACCTTCTTCGATTTTTTTCAAATTTTTTCCATTATCTTTGTACACCAGATCAAATTTTCATGACCATCAATGTCCTGGTTCAGTTTTCTTAGTACATCTTTGACCTTTTAGGATTTTTTTCAAGATAATACTTCACTTGCTGCAGATTTGGTATTTATTGTAGACAAATCTGATTCCCCGAAAGTCAAAAAAAATGATGATCGAACTCTCGTAGTAATTGTTTCTCTTCTGCTTCGATGTTTTGCGAGGAGCTTGAAAATTTTTAAAATTTTATTAAAAATTATTTATTATACTATAATTTATATAATTTATATAATTTAATAATTTAACAATACTTACTCTGCTGTGAATGTATTTACTATAATAATAACTTCACCGATTATCTTTCCAATGTTCGAAATACTCCAGATAACTTTTGGCGGAAATGGCACCAGCAGATTTTTTTAATTCTTTTTTATTTAGATATATATATTTATTAATAGAATAAGAGGCGATTTCCCTTACAAATTCCTATTATAAAGAATATCAAATAAGTAAAAAATATAATTTATTTTAAGAAAATCTCACATATAATACTTACTTTAATAAATGATTCTTCAATTGTATAGTCTCTGATACCACTCATTTCCAGAAGTTTTCGAACATCAGAGATTTCTTTTTTTAATTTGTTGAAAAAGATTTTTGCTTCTTTTCAAGTAAGTGGAACATCGTCATCTAAATGTAAATAAATTAGTTTGTATATTTAAAATATTTCAAAAGATTTCGAAGAAATTCAAAAATTTACTGTCATCACCAATTTCAGTAACTCCTGTTTTTGTCTTTCTTCGTTTTCTTGAAGTAGTTTGTGATGGCGATGGTGATGGGTGATGACTTATTATTACATGTGGTGATGATGGTTGTGGTTATGGTGATCCTTGTCGTGGTTGTGGTGATGTTTGTTTTGATGTTGTTCTTGATGCTTGTCTTGATGTTATTCTTGATGCTGGTCTTGTTGGTTCTGCTGTTACTAAAGTAGATACTTCGCTTTTTTTCGATTTAACAAATCTCAAATGACCAGAAAAAATTCCGGCGATTGCTGTTCTATTTTTGTTTTGCTTTTTTTGGTGATAACTTAGTCTTGTTGACATGTTTAAAGAATTATTAAATATTTTATTATTTGTAATATTTGAAATATTTTTTGATTTTTGAAATAAAGCTGAAAGAATTTTGATATTTTTTATATATTTTTTATTTATATTTGTATTATGATTAAAATTATACTAATCTTCGAAAATCCTTATTTCATGATTAAATTAAGTATTGTCATTACATTTCTTCTTTAAACGAAATATGTCATGATTAAAAATCATTGTCCTTCATTCTTTTGAAATTATCATTACATTTTTATTTTATTTTATTTTTTTTATTTTAAACGACCAGTGAGGTCTCATTTTTATTCAGATATTTATAATATACATTATAATTCAGTAACTTAACAGTCACTGGACAATTTCGGTGATCAATTTTTATTAATTAAAATTTTGTGTAACTTTAGTAAGGTGAACTTCGATCATATTAAAAGTCAATTAATAATGCAAAATCGATCACTATTACTAAAATAAAAGTCATTCTTCTTGTCTCGCTCTATACAGTAGTTTTATTTTTTGAACATTTTATTATATAAAAATAAGTTGTAACAAATAAAAAAGTTGAGCCTTTTCTGGTCTCTTTTTTGGAAGATCCTTTTCAAGTAAGAATTTTTTAGCTTAGTTTTCAATTGAATATACAAAAAAAAGACCAGTACTTTCACTTTTATTAGAGTGCGAAAGTTGATTTAGGTATAGATTCCAAAGAAAACATATATAATTATTTATTTATAATAAAATAATAATAAAAATACTATTGTTATTTATTATTTATTTATAAAAAATATGAAAAAATATTATTTTTATTTATAATAAATAATAAAAAAATATTATTTATAATAAATAATAAAAAAATATTATCAATTTATAAAAAAAAATTATTTATTATTATTTTTATTTTTTCTATGATTGTTCCAATAGGTTTTAATTCTTTTTATATCCCATTCTTCAGATAATCAATCTGAATATGGTGCAATATCAGCATCGGAGGGTCTTGTAGTATTTTCAAGTAAAGATGCTAAAATTATCTTTTCTTCGTTTGAAATTATTCTTCATCGTTTAGAGAATTGTTTTTTTTCTTGATCTATATTTATGGTAGTTTGTGTAGAATTAGATTCATTGATATTTGATCTTGCCCGTTTTTTCTTTTTTTCAGATAATTCTTTAATTGTAGTTCGAACTATACCCAAAGCTCTTCTACCTTTAGAAAATAAAAAAAATTAAGGTGCTAATAATAATTATTGTATATCAATACAAGTGTCAGTAAACATAATGTCATTATTCGAAGAAATTCTCCTGAAAATTATTAAAAATTATTATGATAGTAATGATCGTGATGATGATTTAATAAAATTATAAGAATATAAATATCTTTAGTATTTCTTTTTTCAACTTCCAATACTTCTTATAAAAAAATTTCTTTCATTTGTTCCAATCCTTTTTGGTAGCATTGTTCCAACCGTTCCAATTCTGTAGAATTTAATTGTTTTGGTTTGGTTATTTGAAAAAGAGGATGATTTATTCCTGAATTTGTTTCAGATAAAGATAATAAATTTGTTATTAAATTCCATAATGATTCTTTTTGTCTATCAATTGTTCTTTCTTTTCTGATATAATTATTGTTATCCAAGTATTCTGATAATAAAAAATCAATTCGTTTACATTCCTCTTGTGATGTCTTTATTTGAAGCTTTAGGTTTTTTTCGTTAATACAATTTCCAGTAATATTTTGTTTAATAAATTTAACACCAAATGTTTCTAATGCCTTATCAAATACAAGAAAATGTCCTTTTCTTGTTAAATTTACAAATGGTACAAGACAAAGTTTTTTTTTTAATTGAGGATATATAGAAAGAATAGCAAGATGATGTGTAACAGATTTAGAGTAATTATTTTTTCCCGCGAATGGAAATAAAAGTGAAAATGCCGATAATTCTTCGTGTCGCATTTCATAATTGCCTACTCGTATTCCAATAAAATGTATCTTCCATATCGCCATCCATTTATAATAAAGAAACCAGACTTTTAAACAAACATTTTGTTCATTATTTCCATTATAAATTTCTTCAAATTTGATTTTTTTTTTATAACAATATATATGCAATGCAATTCCCACGGCTACCCATAATAATTCCAGAATTCGTCTTGTTAATCGATAATCTACTACACTTTCAAATTTATCTAAAAATCGTACACCGAGAGCCAGTGTTGGCCTATGACCAATTATGATTTATTTGTCAATTATAGTTATGACCATATGACTTACTATGACCTATAGTAAATTACATCAGTAAATTTTTTTAAACGTAAGCCTTCGAAGTCCTTCACTCTGATAACCTTCGAATACCTCCAACATAAACGTAATATTTACGAAGGTTATTGGTACCAAAAACCTTCATTTTTATTAATAGAACGTAATACTCCGGAGGTTATTGATATCGATAACCTTCAATAACCTTCACTTAATCATAATAAACGTAATATTTGCGAAGATTATTGATCCGATAACCTTCAATAACCTTCACTTAATCATAATAAACGTAATATTTGCGAAGATTATTGATCCGATAACCTTCAATAACCTTCACTTAATCATAATAAACGTAATATTTGCGAAGATTATTGATCCGATAACCTTCAATAACCTTCACTTAATCATAATAAACGTAATATTTGCGAAGGTTATTGATCCGATAACCTTCAATAACCTTTGAAAACGAAATTATTACAATAACCTCCGACATAAAAAATTTCCTGATGTATGAGCTTTTATGACTTACTGATGATTGATATGACCTAAAATGTCTATCACTGCTGAGAGCAGATGCCAAATCAAAAATTCTATAACTAGAAAATAACGTTACCAAAACACTAAGCATATCTTTAGATGTATGCCATTGTCCTAATAGTAGTTTTAAATTGGGCCATTCTTCACAACACTTAATTAATTTTCTGAATATGGCTTCATCACCACTTATATCAAGAAACCCTTCACCAATATTAAAATCTTCTTTATACATTGTAGCTGCACACAAAATTTCTTTATCTTGAGTAGGAGTACCAGCAGGTTCTAGGATTATAACATTTGGTGAAGAGCATGCACATTTGGACTCCATTCTTGCAAGAATTTGAGTATGTATTATTTCTGTATCTAAATCAGTATTATATTGAATTTCACCATTATTATCTATTTTATATCCTAATAGATCTACAAATACTGAGTTAAAAGTATGTATATAATTGTGTACTAATTCAGATCCAAATAATTTACTATCACATGTTAATTTTACAACTCTTTCTTCTTGTAAAAAATTTTCAGGTAAAATTGTCTGGAAGGCCATTTGTAATGTGGCATGTGAATTTCAACAAGTAACATCATATATATTTCCATATTGAAAGGTTGTTTCTTTAAAGTCTATATTATTAATTACAGCTAAATTAAAAACTTTTTCATTTTTAATTAACCTTTTTGTAGGATTTGTATTACTTATTCAGGTTTTTTTTAATCTACGTTCATGACGATTTGTGTGTGAAATTATTGAACACTTGACAAGAAGTACATAAAAAGATGAAAGTAATCTTGGTCTTCGAGATAAACTTGCCATTACTTGTGGTAACCAAATTTTAAAAGATGGAAAGGTAAAAGTTATAAAAATTGATGCTAGGAATGTAACTATTTTAATTAAATGTATATTTTTAAATTGTTTTAAAGGTTTATTTTGAGATTTAAGCTTATGATTAGTTTCTTTTAATTTTTTTTTAGAAATTATATTAATAAAAGAATAAAAAAATATTATTAAGAAAGAAGGAAAAGCATTATAATATTCTATAATTGATAAAGGTGATTCTAATTTAGATTTATTTTGCTTAAGTTTTGAATGTGATTGCCAAAGTTGATTAGCCATTTGTATTCCTATTTTTTCACATGTAGTAGAATCTAATATTTTTTCTTCGAATAATATAGGTATTTGATTTAATTTAAAAATAGTTTTAATTGTAAAAAAGCTTGGAATTTTTTGAAACGATGATGTATTTGCTATATAATATAATAAAAATTTTTTAAAAAAATATTTGATAAAAAAAAAATATTAAAAATTCAAATTAAAATACCTTTGGAATCATTTTTTGATTCTGAATTAAATTGAAGAAACTTGAGTACTGGCAATAATGTCAATAAAATTTGTTCTTGATACCTATAATTAGTTGATTGAGAAATTTGATAAATCCATTGAGCCAATAAATTTAAGCTTTTCATTGTATCTTCTCAATGATAACCATCTTTAATACAATTTGGAGGTTCTTTACATCGACCAGGTCTAGTATATATATGTCCTCCATTTTTTTCGTAATATTCACAACAAACAAATCTTGCTGATTTTACTTTACCAAATGCAAGTTTACATATTTCATTATAATTAGCAAGTGATGAACAAATTTTTTGTCCCACACAAGGAATTTGAATAGGTTTGCCATTAATGATCCAAGAATATTTTCTGCAATTATTACCACGGCTAAAAAAATAATAATAATTGCCACAAAATAAGCAACATCGCTTGTGGATTATACTTTCGTGAGTGTTTTTAAGTTGTTTATCTTCTTGGTCATGTAATCTGTTTTGATCGAAATTAAAATGACTACTATAAACACCTAAATTTTTTAATTTTCCTCTAATATCTTCTACTACTTTCTTATCTATTTGCCAAATTCCAATAAGTTGCCATAATTTTTGAAGATTTTGTGTACTTTTACACCGTTGAATGGTTCTATCAATTTTATCAATAACAACACATGGTATTAATGCTAGTGAATTTTTTTTTTTTATTGTAATATTTATATCATTATCAGTTGTTTCAACAAAATTATTAATATCTTCATTTTCAGTAATACTTTCATTTATAAAACTACTTGTATCACTAGAAGATTCATATTCTTTTACATGAAGAAAAGCCTCAATGTCAAATGTAATTGGTTCTATATTGCAAATTTCATCTATATTATAAGTATTATTAAGTTCTTCTTCGTTTATATTATAATTTTCTTCATATAAAAAATCATTAAGAAAATCTGATGAAGATTTAAAAAATTCGTCACTATTCCGGGATGTCATTTTTAAATTATAAAAATTATTAACGTGACATTTAACTATTATCACTTGACCTGATAAAAATATAGATGTGTTGCAAAATCTATTTAAAGTTACGAATTTATTTTAGTTTCATATGAAAAATATTTTTTTACTATTTATGCAAGTTGTCGATCACTATAATTAAAAATTTTGGTCGATCACTTACGGAATTGTCCAGTGACTGATTATATAACTATTAATACTGATATTTCATATTATATATCGTTTGTAATACATTTTAGAACAAATCATTCTAGAACATTATTAATACTGATAGTTCGCAAACCGTACTAAAACGATCCGTTATATAACATTATTAATACTTATCGTTCGTAAAATGTTATAGAACGGATCATTCTAGAATATAACTATACCTGCCGCCCAAATTCGAAATCCAAATGCCAAAATCCCAAATGCCAAAATCCCAAATCCCAAATTCCAAATTATAATTAGTATTTTTTGCCGAAATTCCAAATCCCAAATCCCAAATACTAGTAATTTGTGCATTTTGGCATCCCAAATCCCAAATTATTTGGGATTTGGGCAACATGTATAAATATAACGTTCGTAATACGCAATAAAATGGCATATATCGAACGCAATAAATACTTTTTGTACTTATTGCATACTAGAATGCCTTTATATAATTTCTGATGTAGGATATAACGTTCTAGTGCGTTATTTAAATGTTTAACGTTTATATAACGTACTAGAATACAACGTTCTAGTGCGTAATAAAAACTTTCCGTTCATATAACGTACTAGAACGGCGTATTTTGAATGCAATAAATACTTTTGTATTTATAGCGTATTAGAACACAATGTTTTAATGCATATTAATGACGTTTTGTATTTATAGCGTACTAGAACGTCTCTATATAATTCCTGATAAAGTCACTGCATCAAGCTTAAAAGTTGAGATACACTTCACATATGATCAATTTGTTCCTTTGACAACCACTTTTTATTGTATAACTTTGTAAAAATACTTTACAAATTACAATTTAGAAATAATTCACAATCGTTACTACATATAAAACTTTTTATTTTAATAAGTAAATGATAAAAATGTAATTAATAACAAAAAATGCTGAAAATGTAATCTATCAATACAAAAAATTTCAGACCAAGAACTTTAAAATTGACAAAATAATAGACGTCTAAACTCAAACATTTTAAATATTAAACGTTTGAGTTTAGACGTCTATTATTTTATCAATTTTAAAGTTCTTGGTCTGAAATTTTTTTGTATTGATAGATTACATTCTCAGCATTTTTTATTATTAATTATATTTTTATCATTTACTTATTAAAATAAAAAGTTTTATATGTAGTAACGATTGTGAATTATTTCCAGAAATTTTGAGAGAAAGAGAGTACTTTATAAATTACAAATCGGAAATAATTCACAATCATTACTATATATAAAACTTTTTATTTTAATAAGCAAATGTTAAAAACGTAATTAATAACAAAAAATGCTGAGAATATAAACTATTGACACAAAAAATCTCAGATCAAGAACTTTAAAATTGATGAAATAATAGATGTCTAAACTATACTTGCACGCAAAATTATTTTGGGACCCTGAAATTGCAATTTCGGGGAAAAAAGTCGAAATAGTTTTTTATAGAAGACGAAATTATTTTACTTAAAACCTGAAATTTTTTAACCACCCAGATTTATTCTTTGATTGAAGATACACATAACTGGGTATTTTTTTACCTCTATATATAGAATAGATTCTGCATAAATCTCAAAAAATCGAAATACCTCAAAAATCCAAAATCAATTTTGGGAACATGTATAGTCTAAACTCAAATATTTTAAATATTAAATGTTTGAGTTTAGACGTCTATTATTTCATCAATTTTAAAGTTCTTAATCTGAGATTTTTTATGTCAATAGTTTATATTCTCAGTATTTTTTGTTATTAATCACATTTTTATCATTTACTTATTAAAATAAAATGTTTTATATGTAGTAACGATTGTGAATTATTTCCGGCCGATTTTGAGAGAAAGAAAGAAAAAGAAAGAGAAAGAGAGAAAGAGAGAAAGAAAGAGAGAGAAAGAGAGGGGGAAGGGGGAAAAAAGAAATAAATATAGGTAATAATTTTATTTGCTTATTTTTGAATAAAATTTTGATATCTCATGGTGAATTTGCTTAAAGTTATTATAAAAAAAAGTTATTTATTTTTGCTCAAAATTTTGTAGATTTTTTATGACTATTACATAGATTGCTCGGGTCCTATCATGTCTTTATACAGGAAGTTTAGGAGGTTTAGGATAGTTTAGAAGGTTTAGGATAGTTTAGGAGGTTTAGGATAATTTCGAAAGTTTGAGTAAGGTTTAGAAATTTCGGAATTTGAACAAATTATGTAAAAGGCTAAACTCCCTTTAGAACAATTTCAGTTTTGGCTTTTTCCTAAATCCTATAGTTTAGCCCAATCCTTTACTTGACTCCTTGCGATTTTTTCAGTGACACCAGTTTTAGTTTTAATTTCAGCAACAGTGTCTTGGTACGATTCTCTATAATTATACTAGTATATAGTTTCTTTTTGTTTAGCCTTTATTATTTTACCTTCTGCAATTTCAGCATCAGAAAATAATTGAGCTAGCCTTTGTCCGCTCTCATCATCGTTTACTTCTATACTATTTGATAAGGTAAGCAGTTTCCCTTTTTCAATAAATAAAATTACTTCTTGAATTATACCTTGTTCGATTTTCTGACTGTACAATATTTTTTGATTAATGGGTGGGAAGGAAGATGTATATTGTTTTTCAGAAGCATGTGATAATTGATTCTAAGAGTTTTGGGATGTAATTTCAAATTGATATTTCTTTTCTCTGTTTCTCTTTATCATCTCGTTACTAATTGTATCTTTATATGTTAAATCCAGAAAATTATCAATCTCTTTATCTTCTGACGATTTAGGTTCTATATGGATAGTTTGACTTGTGTTGGTATACTTGTGTTGAGCTATATCGGAAGTAGATATGATAGCAGTTTTATTGACTATCAGTTTGGGGTACTTCCTATAGAAGGTGTATCTTGTATATTAGCAATAACTTAAGTTTACTTTTCTGCGAAGCAGGGTACTTTGTTCCTGATTTCCTTGATGTTATGTTCTAGCTTCAATACCTTGGTTTTAAGCTTTGCATTTTCACTTTTACGCTGTTTCAATTCAGTGATTCTAGCCATAAGTCTCACATTTTCTTGCTTCAATAAATCCAATTTGGATTGCATGTTCAATAATATTTTCTATATAAAATATAGATTTATTTAAAATACAGCATATCACAAAAATTACTTGATAAAACTGTGACTGCAGTCACGATCGGAAAAATTCTGCTTCTCGAAAAATCATTTTGATATGTTTCAATCGTATATAGTAAATTCGATTGGGTAACATAGATAGTCGATCAACAAGTACTAATTAGCATATATCTAGGGTTGGGAAAAATAGGTTAGTACAACAGTTAGTACAGTTAGTACACTATAATAACTAATATAAAATTTAGTACAAGTACAACATTAATTTTATCTAGTACATACAAATTTCCCAACCCTGCATATATTTTATACATGTCGTCAAAACTAATTTTACCTTGACTCAACTCTTAAAATTTCAATTTTTAATTGCGTCTGACTCAACTAATTGTGTCAATTACTAATAAAAATCAAAATTTGCCTTGACTCAACTTCAATTTTTCTCAATTTTAATTGTGTCTGATTTAATTCAATAGTTTTAACATCATGTATAGTATANTAGCTTCAATACCTTGGTTTTAAGCTTTGCATTTTCACTTTTACGCTGTTTCAATTCAGTGATTCTAGCCATAAGTCTCACATTTTCTTGCTTCAATAAATCCAATTTGGATTGCATGTTCAATAATATTTTCTATATAAAATATAGATTTATTTAAAATACAGCATATCACAAAAATTACTTGATAAAACTGTGACTGCAGTCACGATCGGAAAAATTCTGCTTCTCGAAAAATCATTTTGATATGTTTCAATCGTATATAGTAAATTCGATTGGGTAACATAGATAGTCGATCAACAAGTACTAATTAGCATATATCTAGGGTTGGGAAAAATAGGTTAGTACAACAGTTAGTACAGTTAGTACACTATAATAACTAATATAAAATTTAGTACAAGTACAACATTAATTTTATCTAGTACATACAAATTTCCCAACCCTGCATATATTTTATACATGTCGTCAAAACTAATTTTACCTTGACTCAACTCTTAAAATTTCAATTTTTAATTGCGTCTGACTCAACTAATTGTGTCAATTACTAATAAAAATCAAAATTTGCCTTGACTCAACTTCAATTTTTCTCAATTTTAATTGTGTCTGATTTAATTCAATAGTTTTAACATCATGTATAGTATATAACATCATTACATTCGCGCTACAGTTTTATTTCATCATTTTTCTTCTTTTGTTGAGTGCAATTGTAAAAGTTGGTCTGTTAACTCTTATTTTGTAGGGTATATATGTGTGTTAGTTATACTTTTATAACTACACTTCTTCAAGAAGCAAAATGTGTATGAGCACTTTGTCAAAATAAAGGTAATTAAATTAATAATAAATTAAAATACATTGCCTTATATACTTATATTTATACATAATAATAAATAATAATAAATATAAATACATATAATCATAGGTTCTTAGAACTATATCCGGACTAGGCAATTTATATATAATAAATGAAATATAAAATATAAATATAAAAATAAATAATATTTTCGGGTGCAATTTCTTTACTCGGAAAAGCCTTCATCAGGAAACCGCAATATACGACCCGTAAAAATTATGCAAATCTACATAAATCAAAAAAAAAACGTACAATATTGTATATGTTGCAAAAAATTTTGTGAAATGGAACAATACGCTTTATTTATTTTAAATGTTTAATATAAATATAGAAAAGATATGAAAATAATAATAAAAGTGTTACATAATGAAAATGAATCTTAAACCGTGACGCTGAGAAATTTTTAATTTATATCAATTAACATATATAGTTTGCAAAAAAAAAATAAATAGATTTTCTGTTATTTTATATTTGTTGTATAAAATAAAATGAAATAATTGTTTCAAACTTGTTTTTTAAAGGGCTTTTATAAAAATGAAACGGTGATCGTCAAAGGAACAAATTGATCATACCACAAAGTGCATCTCACAACTTTTAGACTTGATGCAGTGGCTTGACACTATGGTTTTGAATCAAAAAAAATTCCAACACTAAAAAAAATAAAATGACAAAAACACGATTATTTCCTTTTGAGCGATTTTCCTTATTATTGATATTGTATCAATAATATAAATTAATTGTATGTATGAATTGTGAATCTATCCACGAGGCAGAATATAATTTTTATTTTTCCAAATAATTAATTTCTATTATTTCTATCATGTATCGTTGAAAAATAATCATGAAATATTCACCTTCGTCATTGGCATCACCTTATTAAATGAAGATAAAGTTTTCAAGATAGCTAAATAATATTTTTATAAGTTATTATTCTCTGTTCTAATAAATAAATTATGTGCAAATAATGAGAATTCGGAGTCAACACCTCTTCTATACGAAATAATGTATTGAAGTGATGAATATACAATTATAAATCGATGACTGATTTATTCTATATTAATCTACACTAAAATACAAAGATAATTGGTGTTACAATACGACATATGGAATATGTTTGATCGTGGGTAAAATTTAAAAGGAAATTTATACTTAAAAAAATTGATTATCGGTTTCCTTATTTAGACATTTTCCCATCATTAAACATATACGTAAAAGCTTTTTTTGATCTGAAAAGAATAAAATAAAATGTTTATCATCTATGGAGTTTATTTTTCTCTCTTCTACTTTTTATATTACATCATTAAGAAGTTTTTCATTATTCCACCTGAGCTTCGTCAGATTCCCTCTCTTCCTTTAATTCAAACTGTCCAACTTAATTTAAAGTTTTATCTAGCAAGAGAACCTTTACTCGACGTAATTAGACATTATTTAATCGAGTCACTTAATAAGTATGGGATACTTAAAGTAATTATATTTAAAATTGCATAATCGTTTATTGTAATATTATTCATTATTATTTATTATGATATTATTTTTAATAAATAAAGTATTTTGATATATTAATGAGAAAATGGGTAATCGTTATTTCAAAACCCGAATTAATGAAAGAAGTTTTTCAAAGAGCAGGTAAAGCAAGTAATAATGAAATATCAATTTGAACTTTTATTTGTTTTCTTTCCTATATATGTATACATAAACATTCCTTATATTTACAAAGACACGTTTCTAAAATCGGAGCGAAATGTAAGTATTATTGTGCTTTAAGTTACATCAAATAATTGTAAATAATAACTTTATTTATTTGAAAACTAGGAACATAAAATTTCGAAAGCAGAACTTAAATTCATTGGATATGATAATCTTTTATATGAAATCAAAGAGGCAGTAATAGTTTCCTTAAGCTTATTTATTCATGTTTTACACTTATTTACGCTTATCCTCTATTATATATCTCTACATATAAATAGTCTCACTTAAGACATCGAAGAGTATCAAATCCAGCATTCTCTCATGGTTGGCCACCAGAATTATTTGGTAAATTAGCCATAGAATTGTTTGAAGTAATGGATAAAGCATCTGAAAAAAGTCCTTCGTTTGATATTTTTCATTTTACTAAGAGGTACATATATTTATCAATTTTTCATATATTTATATTTATTTATTTAATTTATTTATTATATTATATTTGTGAATTACTAAACTTGAAAATAAAATAAAATAATAGTTTTGCTTTAGATGTACTTGGTTTAGCCACATTTGGTTATAACTTTAGANTTATTTGTTTTCTTTCCTATATATGTATACATAAACATTCCTTATATTTACAAAGACACGTTTCTAAAATCGGAGCGAAATGTAAGTATTATTGTGCTTTAAGTTACATCAAATAATTGTAAATAATAACTTTATTTATTTGAAAACTAGGAACATAAAATTTCGAAAGCAGAACTTAAATTCATTGGATATGATAATCTTTTATATGAAATCAAAGAGGCAGTAATAGTTTCCTTAAGCTTATTTATTCATGTTTTACACTTATTTACGCTTATCCTCTATTATATATCTCTACATATAAATAGTCTCACTTAAGACATCGAAGAGTATCAAATCCAGCATTCTCTCATGGTTGGCCACCAGAATTATTTGGTAAATTAGCCATAGAATTGTTTGAAGTAATGGATAAAGCATCTGAAAAAAGTCCTTCGTTTGATATTTTTCATTTTACTAAGAGGTACATATATTTATCAATTTTTCATATATTTATATTTATTTATTTAATTTATTTATTATATTATATTTGTGAATTACTAAACTTGAAAATAAAATAAAATAATAGTTTTGCTTTAGATGTACTTGGTTTAGCCACATTTGGTTATAACTTTAGAGGAACTAGGGGGATTCGAAAATCAGGGAGTGAATTAGAAAAGGCTTATCTTACAGCAGTTTACGGAATGTCCGATATGAAATATGTTCTCTTTCCTATTCTTGAAAAAATTCCTGGATTTAGGCGTCCTGAACTTTTTAATCGAATTGATTATTTAAGTGGGGTTATGCTTGATATTATAAAAGAACGAAAACAAAATTTGAAATTTAAAAAAGTAAATAATGATGATTATGACGGACCTAGAGATTTACTTTATTATATGTTAAAAGCTGAAGAAACCTAAGATGATTCGAAATCACGGTTAACTACTGAAGAATTATTAAATGATATGAAATTATTTTTGGTAGCAGGACATGAAACAACAGCAATAGCTTTAGTTGCAGTGATTTATTTTTTAGGAATGAATCAAGAATGTCAAGAAAAAGCTCGAGAAGAAGCTATTAGAATTCTAGGAGATGAAAAGAAAAATATTATACCGAATTCTGAACAAATTAAAGAATTAAAATATATTAATATGGTAATCAAAGAAACTTTGAGAATTCATCCACCAGCTCCAGTAGCCAGTTTTCGAAAAGCTCAGAAAGATACGAGATTAGGCGAATATGCAATAAAGGAAGGTTAATATTGTATTTTATATTTTATATATTATATATTATATATTATTTTTATTCTTTATTTTTATTCTTTATATTCTATTCGTTGCTTTCTATCCTTCGCACATCCATAGGCACAATATTAGTACTACAGATTTATGCTTCACATCATTTAGAAGAATCATGGGAAGAGTCGTATAAATTTAAACCAGAAAGATTTGCCAATGAAAAAGATACAGCTAATAAGTATCTTCCATTTGGTGGTGGAAATCGAATTTGTATTGGAATGAATCTTTCATTAGCCGAACAAAGAGTTTTCTTGACTATGCTCGGTAAATTTTTTAGTCATTTGTATATATTTGTATATTTATTAATGTTCTTAACAATATTTTAATTCGTATTCTCTGTTCTTTTAGTTCGAAAATATTCTTGGAAAATTACCGAACCGAGTATACATAAAGACGAATTACAAGTTAAACCGACTTTATTTGGTTTAGCAGTTCCTAAAAATCTGGAAGTCGATTTTGAACGAAGATATTAAGATATTACTGTACTAACTGCTGTTGGATATTTTTTGGATGTGATTGGTTGTATAACTTTTATTTTTAAAAATAATAATAAAATATGAATAAAATAAATAAATTTAAACAAATATTATAATAATTATTTCTTTGACAAAACTTGAAAATTTTAAATTCTTCAATTGAAAAAGTGTCTGTAAGAGTTTTCAGATCGGTACATAAATTTAATATGATTATTCATACTTAAAAAAATCCGACAAAAAAATATATTCGAAACTAGAATCATGTAAAATAATTATAAAAATATATTTAAAAAATAGTTAAAAATCAATTCAGATGCAACTAAATAAATATAAAATAAATTAATATAAACATAAATTAATATTTTTAATAAAAAAAATAAAACAGACAAGAATATAATTGATATTTACCAATACTTAAAGCAGAAATAGACTTTGTTAATTTTTCAAGTTCTTTTTCAAAATTTTCATAATTCTTAGGTTTTGGAAGACTTAAATAATTGAGAAGTCTACCTGTATAAATTGCTTCTGGATGTGTTTTATAATTCATTGGAGTTGGAGTTGTTGAATTTGTTATTTTTCGGAATTTTCAATTTGGATTGAGATTTCATCAGTATATTTATAATAATCTAGATCATATTTTTAAATCTTTTCTCAATTCTTAAAAGGACTCGTGCATCTCAACATCTCATAATTAATCTAGTAATTAATTTTGGAGTACAAAATGGAATTTTTGGTCGCAATCCATTACATATTTTTCTAGCTAATTCTCTATCATAATATGGTTCAAAAACAGTAACCATCTCATAAGCTATAATATCAAATGAATAAATATCGGCTGCTTTGGTATATTCTTCTCCACTCAGTACTTCAGGAGCTAAATAGCGTTTCACCACACCAAAACTCATCTTTTTTCAGGGTTTTTTTTTGCATTTTATTCTACAAACTTACTTAGACCAAAATCTGAGATATATAATGAAGGAGAAATACTATTAAATTTATTTGATAAAATATTTCCAGGATGAAAATCGTGATGTATTATATCTAATTTATGAATATTTTTGAAAAGATACGCTAATCTACTTAAATATTCTAATTTTTTTTCCAATTAACATTTTCTCAAATAATCTGAGCTTACCATTAGACATATATTGTAAAACCATTATATATTCTTTTGCTTCTAGATCTTGTGTAATTCCATAAATTCGAATTGATGAAAATTCATTCCATGTTTTTAAGTGAATGACCATCTAAATAACATACATTTTTTTAATTTTATTATATAAATTGGAAATCAAATTTACAATATTAACAAATATATTATCTCATTTAAGAATTCCAAATTCCTCATTTAAACGTGCAAAATTATTATCAAACTTTTTTAATGCTACATCATCTTGACCACCTCTGAGCCACCGTTGATTTTCAAAATCCCATCTCATAATTGATCCATCAATCCATTTAGCCTTATATATTGTTCCAAATCCACCCTTTACTATCTTGCGTAAGCTTATCGATTGCGTTATTTCCACTTGCTCATTATCAAAATCATCTCGGAAATGTTTCGAGTTACATGGTTTGCACCAGTCATAAATATATTTTTTTGATTGCATTCTAAGCATATTTTATCAGATGGCATTTTTTGTTCACTTAAAGCGCGCGCATATAAGGTAAAAATTTGTTTCTTTAAATGTAATAATAATTATAAATAAAATTTTATCCGAATCTATACTTAGTTGAAAATTGCTTTGAAATTTAGGTATGCAAAAATCACTTGATATTTTATTGCTTATTTTTAATATATCACTAAAATGCTATCTAAACCTAACATATAGAATTGAGTAACAAAATTTCTATTTAAATGAATTACAATAATTATTATCGTTGTTTGTTGCGTTACATTTTCACACAATTTTCTCATTAAATTTTCCACTTGTCCATTTATAAAAATTATTTTGGAAATGTTTCGAGTTACATGGTTTGCGCCATCTTTCTTCGAAGTCATTAAATTCTTGATTGCATTCTTGACATATTTTATCAGATGACATTTTTTTTTGTTCACTTATAGTGTGTAAGGTAAAGGCTGTTTATTAAAAAATAGTAATAAATAAATTTTTATCTGAATTTATACTTGTTAGGCACGCAAAAAATATCTTCATTCTTAATGAATTCAATCGAAAAAACACAATTTAAGAAAACATAGAATTGAATACATTTACAATGTATACAATTTCTCTGGGGAGGAAAAAATCTAACAATACTTCAACTATGATATATGAATCTACAGATATGAGAGTTTACGATGATCAACAACAGCAAACAAAAAATTCGCAAGTATGCAATTATGATATAGATTATGGATCTAGAGAAAAGAGAAACTCGTTTAACACAGCTGTTATTACGCAAAACATTGGCTATATGCAAAAATATTGAGTGGAGTTAGCATAAAAGGGACTTCACGTTTTTATAAAACTAACTGTAAGAGCATTGGCTAATCAGTTTCCCAGGTTTACTGGGCAATGATGGACCGTGCCGTAAATTAATTCAATTTAGTTTTAGCAAACTCCTCTATGTATTTATTTGTTCTAAAATATATATATATGTTTTTACCTCAATGATAAACGTCTTGGAGTGAGGCTCCGTTGGTTTAAAAAAAAAAAACAATGTATACAATTTCTTGGACCTCGGAGATAGTATTTATAAAGTTAAAAATTTATTAATATATAATACTGTATAAAGATTTATTTTATGTATATGTAACGAAGATGGTCGCATGTGATTGTTATTTAGTTTTAGTTTCAATTTAATTCTATTTTATTTTAATTCCATTTTATTGATACAAATTCTTTTTTATGGCTATAAATATTTGATTCATAGTAGTTATATGATAAATTAATTAAGAATGTAAAGGTTATGTGCAAGTGAACTTTCCCTTTTATCATATTTATCAAGTGCATGTTTATAATTATTGTTACAATTTATTACTTCTGTTTGGGTTTTAGCGCACAGTTCCCTAGAGTGCATTATTTTCATTTCCAGCAACTTTTTGCTCAGACTTGATAAAGAGTAAGTGGTAGATTTTCGATAAAACCATGATGAAAGTTCGGCGACATGTTCTTGATTGATTATGGTTGAAAATGGCGATGATGATAATAATTCAAAGGTTGAAATTGGTCTTCTTGATGATGAAGGAAATTTGGATTCGTAATGGTTCGGGCGGGTAAAACAATGGAATTAACGGGTTTCTTGGGGACTTGGAATGTAGGATCACGACATCCCAAAGTTGTTTATCAAGAATTTTTTTGTATTCACCCGGAATGTAGAAAATATCGAATGAAAAAGTTTTGTAAAGTGATTTTCACTGCCTCCAGATTTTCTTCGGACCGATCTTCCGAATTCTTAGGTAAAGTGGGATTTTGTGCGGTTCCCCATTTAATAACGTAATTACAAATTTAATTTCTTCGACTTTCAAGTTATCTCTTTTTGAAATAGGAATCAATGCTGTTTCTGGAGTAAAGTGAAATCCTCGGATTCGAAAATTAATTTTAAATATTTTGCCACAATGTCATCATGAAATTTTTTAAACCATTAAATTCATTACTATTAAAGATTGAATGAGAAATGAATTCTACCTCGAGAAATTATTTACTATCCTGACTGAAAGTTTGTTCCGTCTTCTATTCTATCTTGATATTTTTTAAAAAATTATCTACGAAAAGAAAATGCTCTCAATAGTCACAATTTTAATAAAAATTTTAGTTTATAGACTCTATTACGTATTTTATAATATAATATACACTGAATAAAAATTTATTCTAGATAAATAACTTCAATTTTTTAATATTTCTTAAAAATTGTATTCGAACATTTTGTTTAATAAATGACATAGCACAGTAAATTGAACGGAGAGAACAGTTAGAACAGTTGGAGAACATTTTGAGCAATACAAACAACAACAAGCATTTCAGAAATATCGCATATTATTATATGCATGTCAATAATTCTTCAATATTTTATTGTTGTTGTTAATACTTTGGAATTCTTAGAATTTACAAAAAATATCATCAAAAGAAATATTTATATTCTCTGTTCTGAACTCTAAAAGTTATACTCTAACAAAATTTAAAAAGTTTTGCATTGCATTCATTTTTATACAAATTTTTTTAAACCAATGAACTCACCTATAAAAAATAAAAAAAAAGTATGATAATTTTTTTTCCGAGTAGCTAATTATTTACTACGTTAGTTTTTGTACAATACAATGAGCTTACAATTGTATATACTCGAAACTAAGTTTAAAAAATGAGGTCTAATTCCTCCACCACATAAAATAATTTCTACCAATAATTACTTATTATAAAATTTATAAACATAATAAATATAAATGTCTAATTAAATATAATAAATGCATACACACGCATGATAAATGTTATGTGGGTTCTTTCATTAATGAAAATAAATAAAAAACATAAAAGAGAAAGAAAAATAACGATAATAATAAGGTATGTGAATTATATTTCAAATCTGCTAAAAAAGGAAATATTTTCGCACAATGTTGGTAAGCGTTATAAGGATAAGGATGGAATGGGAATAGCAAAATATGAAGTTAATTGCAATTGAAATCTGCTCTTACCTGTTATGAATATGGTATAGGTATGTGTAAAGACAAAAAAGAAGCAATTGAATGGTATTTTAAAGGTGTTGAAAAAGGAAATCCTAAGGCACAATATGATTTAGGACGTTTTTATTTAAATGGCAATGTAATTAATAGTGATCAAATGAAAGCATTTGGATGATATAAAAAAGCGGCCGAAAATGATCATAAAACAAGCCAATACGTAATCGGAGTACGCTTTTATGAAGGACGTGGAACTAGTAAAGATATTATAAAAGCCATATACCGGTTAAATAAAGCAAAGGAAAATGGGCACACAATTGCAAGTATTATAAAATTATAAGATTATATAAGCTATTAATTTATTTTTATTAGGATTAATAAAATAAATATCAAATGTCTTTCTTAACTATAAATTTTAAAAATTGAAAAAGGAGATAAGAATTATTAAAAATTATAAATATGAAGAGAGATACCTCAACTAATAAAACCTAATTAAGTGTTCTATATATTATTAAATAATAATCGTACCTGTTATTTGATTAACAGAGCTAATTATTAATAATTTGCTTTACCAATAATAAAAAGAACAAATAAGTATTCATAAATCATTTCAAAAATAATAATTAATAGATAATAATTTGTCTTCATAAAAACGTCTCTGTCCCAAAAGAATTGTTTTGATAATAACATAAATTAGTTTATTTTGTAATAAATCAAAAAAAAATATCAACTATTAACGATAAACAAATCTTGAAACAGATGAATTATTTAGTTTCATATCTTGAGAGTTGCTTTTTGAATAAAAATCAACGTATCTATATTATTGTTGTAAATGTATAGAAATTTATTAGTGAATTTAAATTAAAGATACCTGTCGTAATTCAAAACAAGTGTCGCAATTAATTGCAACATATGGCGTAATTCATTTTTCCTTATTATTATGGCGTAATTAGTTGCAACTCTTGCAAATAATTACGACAGTAAATCACACCGGTGATTTTCAACCAATAAAAATAAAACACATGATTTAATAATTAGACACATGGTGACCAGGTGATTGAAACTTAATTCACGTGCAAGTTATGTGACAAATATGCAAAAGTATGGTTTTTGATATACCTACGGTTATTTTTTTGATATATCAAAATTTCATGTGACCAAATAGTTATTTTTTTGATGCATCTTTAAATAAACAATTATAGGCATATCAAAAAAATAACCATTTTTTCAGAAATTTTTGATATATCAAAAAAATAACCACAGGTGTCTCAAAAACGATACCTTTGCGACAAATATGCAAAGATTTCGTTTTTGATAGATCTATGGTTATATATTATTTTCATGTGACAAAATAGTAATTTTTTTGATGATGCATCTATAAGTTCTAAAATANGTCGTAATTCAAAACAAGTGTCGCAATTAATTGCAACATATGGCGTAATTCATTTTTCCTTATTATTATGGCGTAATTAGTTGCAACTCTTGCAAATAATTACGACAGTAAATCACACCGGTGATTTTCAACCAATAAAAATAAAACACATGATTTAATAATTAGACACATGGTGACCAGGTGATTGAAACTTAATTCACGTGCAAGTTATGTGACAAATATGCAAAAGTATGGTTTTTGATATACCTACGGTTATTTTTTTGATATATCAAAATTTCATGTGACCAAATAGTTATTTTTTTGATGCATCTTTAAATAAACAATTATAGGCATATCAAAAAAATAACCATTTTTTCAGAAATTTTTGATATATCAAAAAAATAACCACAGGTGTCTCAAAAACGATACCTTTGCGACAAATATGCAAAGATTTCGTTTTTGATAGATCTATGGTTATATATTATTTTCATGTGACAAAATAGTAATTTTTTTGATGATGCATCTATAAGTTCTAAAATATCTATATTTTTACCTCAATTAATAAACGTCTTGGAGTGAGGCTCTGTTGGTTTAAAAAAAAGGTCTACAATACAATTGATGCGGACTTTGGCTATACTTGTTAAAATTATAAAAAAAGGCCATAGCTCAAACCGGCAGAAAAGATAAATATATAATGTGAAAATAAAATATTTATTTATCAAAAATCAAATTAATGATACAATTAATTATATAAAATTATATATTAATTGATGATGAATTAAAAAGACTATTTAATCAATAACTGTTGAAGCCTGTTTTTTTTAAAAGGGCTTTTTTACAAAAATGAAATGGTGATCTTCAAAGGAACATCTAAAATAACGAAAAAACAAAAAAAAAATTTTTCATTTTATTCGTAGCGCAAATACCAAGATTAGTATTGATATTTTGGACCTCTTCTTTATATTTATTTATTTTTTTTGCAATTACTTTGTATTATTTTTCAAATGTTGCTTCCTACAAAATAAAATCTACGAGCTATTTATTTTATTAAAAATCCAAAAACACGAAATCACATTTAACAAAAAAACACGAAATCACATTTAGCAAAAAAGGTGACCTTTCAGGCTCGATGCTATGCTACGACTTGACTATAGCTATGGACTCTTTTACCCAAAAAAATTCCAAAACGAAAATAAAAAAATAAATTATTTTTATTTTATTATCCAAATTGAAAAAAAAAATTTTTTTTATTTCATTTTTCAAAAATTCTGAAAAGTGATTTCCTTTATTATTATGATAATATATATATTACTTGTTACATCAAAATTCTATAAACAGAAAATTATTTTTGATAATTAAACAATAATTAAGAAATAATCAGGAAAGTACCAGCCGAATAAACATGAAACTCCCATGGATTAGTGGCTCTGTTTATAACCAAACAACCGAATTTATATAAAGTGTCAGGAATTGTATTTAAAGGTATTTGGTATTCTAAACTTCCCTTTGTGAAATCAAAATCAACACCGTTTTGGAAATTTTTTGATCTTTGGGGTGTTGGCAATTTTGCAGGTTCAAATAAACATCTTTCTACTTTGAATGTAGAAGGATTTGCACCTTCAGGAACAAAACTCCCATCAACTTTCCATCTCGGTATTAATATATCTCCTACTTTTAAAACAGCACCAGCAACTGGTTGAAGAAAGGTAATACCAAAACCGGGATGGCCAATTTCAAAGGTTGCAGAATAATCAACTCTCACTCCTTTCTCAAATATGGCGAAATAAGTTTGAGGACTTGATTTTAGACCAGACTCTGGAATTGTTACTTTAACTTCATTGTATCCGACGCATAATTTGATGTCTGTGACAAGAGTTTGATTGAAAAAAGGTACCCTTTGCAAGAGATTAATATTAACAGTAGTTATTGAGGGGGAACGTATTTGAAGGACAACGGTTTGACCAAGATGCATTGGATTACCAGCAACATTTGATAAAATCCATGGATCTGAAATTTGATGATCTGACAAAGGAATTGCCAGCGAAGAAATTACATGTAAACAAATGACTAATAAAATGGCGATAAAAAAAGATTTCATTGAGGACATCGTTATTATCTTAGAAAGAAATTAAATTCTATTGAAAAAAAAAAATTGGAAGGACCTGTTCTTATATAAGATAATTTTATCATTTATTTTTCTTTTCATGGGAAAGATAAAAGAATTGAGATCATTGAGGGAAAACGCCTTCGATTACAAATTTAGTAAATTGAATTAATTGAATGCATTGAATAGTTGACAATAAATCGTCACATAATCATTATTTTAGTTCACAGAAGTAGGATCAAAATTTTCAATGCGCGACATGTAACAGAAAGAAGAAAAGTGTTTCACCATAATTTAGTAAATCATTATAGATATGTACGTACATTCCTTTTGCTTTGTAAATAAATAAATGTACTCTCACAAAGAAAGGCGTACGGAATCATCAATGAGAAAATTGCGAATTTATCGTACGAAAGAGAAATATTTATGTGAAGAACTGATTGTCATAATGATAGAAAATTTAGTCGTACGACATTACTGATTGTATAATAATAAAATTAAACGCAATTTCTGCATGTACACATGCATGCATGGATGCATATCAATAAAATATTTAAATCAAAACCAATTTTGAAATACTGATTTAGATAATAAAAATGTATTTAACATCCGCTAAAACATCTTTTCACGAAAAGTGATTTGATGCATAAAAATAATTCATAATTCATATCTTACTATTAATTGGCCATGGCCATTGCTACGGTATGACAAAAAGAATATTAGAATTAAAGATTAAAAATTTATTAGATAAGATTCCATTCGTAGTATTTTTTAAAGTTCACACTGATTTTATGTTTAAATTTTATTGGGAATGATACTATTGCCTGATACTTGCAGCAGAAACTGTTGTTATTAGTATTACTACATAATATTTAGAATCTTAGAATTTTTAGAATATTTTTTTAAAATTAAATTTATCATAAAGTATCCACTGGTATTTATTGATATGACCTAAAAATAAATATTATCTAATCTTTACTTGATGACAATACTAACGTCGTTTCTAATTGATTACGAATAAATAGCATCACGAATTCTTTAACTATCACCAAATAAATATGTATTTATTATTATGTATTAGTTTAGTATTAATCTAAGGTATTACTACTTTATTTTTTCCGCTTTATCCCTTAATCCGTATATTTTAGCGGGCAAATTTGCCCGCTAAAATAATTTGAGAAAAACTTGTCCCGTGGAAAATTTTTTTATGAAAATCTTAACTTAAATGAACTAGGATGACTCTTGAAATGTCAGATCACATGGTAATGCCACAGTTGTATTATGACAAGTGCTATGTGGCCCAAACAATGAGTACAAATTTGAGCTACATGAAATATGATATGCTTTTTCCGTGAAGTATTTCGTGTAACTGAATTTCTGGAGATCGTTCTAGTAATTTATTTTAAGTACAACGTACCTAAAAAAAAAAAGCTATTATTTAATGGGGGGACTTATTCATAGTAAAATTTTATGTTATCAAGATAATAAGTTGGCAAAATTAGTTACGTAAATTAAAGATTAACTTTGTATTGATAACTGATAAATGAATTTTTAGTAAAAAAAAAAATAAAAAAAATATCTTTATTTAATTAATTTCAAATTATAAAAATATAAACAATCCCATACAATTCAAAAAAAGGAGTGTATTTTTTATTTTTTATGAAAATTAACAAAACAATTGCGATTGCTATTACAGCAAAGAGGTACATTGCATGCTACACACCAAAGCTGACTTTGGTGTGGTGTTTTACGGTCCAAATCCAAATTTTTTTTGCTTGCTAACCAAGTGCACCATTGGCATGCTTCTCGTCNAAAAAAAAAAGCTATTATTTAATGGGGGGACTTATTCATAGTAAAATTTTATGTTATCAAGATAATAAGTTGGCAAAATTAGTTACGTAAATTAAAGATTAACTTTGTATTGATAACTGATAAATGAATTTTTAGTAAAAAAAAAAATAAAAAAAATATCTTTATTTAATTAATTTCAAATTATAAAAATATAAACAATCCCATACAATTCAAAAAAAGGAGTGTATTTTTTATTTTTTATGAAAATTAACAAAACAATTGCGATTGCTATTACAGCAAAGAGGTACATTGCATGCTACACACCAAAGCTGACTTTGGTGTGGTGTTTTACGGTCCAAATCCAAATTTTTTTTGCTTGCTAACCAAGTGCACCATTGGCATGCTTCTCGTCGCTCTCTCCACTCAGCAAAATGGTCCCCAGATACAAACCGTTGATTTGAAAGTTCAAAATTTTTTGTTACTTTTGGTCGTTTAATTTCTTTTTTTTCTTCATTTATTTTTTTTTTTGAACCACTTCTTAAAAAAACTTCACTAGTATCATTCGCAAGGTTGATAAGCTCCCAAACAAGTCCATGACGAAATTCTTTTTGCTCTTTTTCTGATCCTAATGTTCGGGCGATCCAGTATGAATTAATAATTGCAGTATCTAGTAATCAAAAAAAAAGAATCAATTACGGAAAATACCTTTGTTGCATTGGTGCTTGTTTCTCTTGGCCGTCATCTTTCCCGCTCTACTTCCCATTCTTCATCAACAAGACCATGAATCGTTGATAACATTGTGACAGGACCATTGTCTTGCCAAAAAACAGCCAATACACCATTTATTACAACACCAGAACGGACATCCCAGTCAAGTTTAATATTTTTATCTATTTTTAACTCTTTTGGAAATCCAGATGCTGTTTTTCGAACGGTTCCACAAGCACCAATACCGATTTGTCGAAGATATTGAAAAAGAGGAACATTTGAAAAATAGTTATCCATATAAATGTTGTATGAAAATTGATGGTACGGAAGTTGCGTAACAAGGTGGTGAACCAGACATCCAGTTTGGTTAAGACCATTTACTCTGGTCACATTACTTGAAGAGATGCGTGATGTTGGTAAAAAAGTGTATGTATATCCAGCTTCACAAAGTGACAAAATTTTGAAACCTTTGGGAGTTGGTTTGTTCTTTATTCAAATGGTATGAATGCTTCTTCCAGAAAATCGTACCATCATTTCATCTACCGAAACATTTGATTCTGGTATGTAAAGCTGCTTCGAAATATCTCTTACTTTTGAGAGTAACGGCTCCAATTTATCAAAATAATTATTGATTGTATCTGATGGAGAAGAAATATGTAAATATCTTTTTATTTGTTCGAAACGAAATAAGGACATTTGTTTCGAAATATTGTGAATAGGAAATTTTGCATCCTCATTCCAGTATTGATTAAGAGAAGGCAATTTAAAAAGTCCTTGATAAATAACTAATGCAATCCAAACAATAAGTTCTTTACAGTCTATTTTTTGCCATAGTCTGCCAGTAACACTGGCACCTTTTGTTAATGCATACAAATTTGTATTAATAACTATTGTATCTAAAATATTAGTCGGAAAAAAAAGAAGAAAAAGATTAATTGGTTTGGAAAAATTAGCTTCATGATGTGGTGGCAAATTAACAAATGCCCGATGCAGTGGTCTTGGGTGAATAAGATATTCAACATTAGAAGGTGGTGATGGCAGTTGTACAGTTCTTGTTGGTCTGCGTTGTCGCGGGTGTACTTTTCTACATCCCACTTACGGTTCTTTTAAGGAGTTTATAGTCCTTCCCGTTAGGTACAAGACTTTTAGTTTGGTTATTACTTTACTTTTAGAAGGCACCAGTTAGTTTTTAGTTAGAACTAACAAACTAATTATTCTTCCAAGTCATTACAACTTCGTTACTTTCATAACTTCATTATTAATAATTACTTTTATTAATAACTTTATTTATCAATAACTCCCTTTAATAATTAAATCCTTTATTATTAAACTTAGAACTTCCTTTATTACGAACTTCCTTTATAGATAACTTCCTTATAATTCATACTTTAGATACTTTCATCTTTTATTAAAGATATCATCTTTAATTCATTAGTACTTCCTTTATTAAATAACTTTTTAATAAACATTATATCAAATAAATACGATAATAAATCTCTTTAATTATTTTTATTTAATATTTATTAATATTTTATTTAATGGTCACTTCCTAATAATACAATTATATTTTTATAATTATAATATTAACTTCCAACTTCCTTGAACTTAAAACTCTAAAGTTAAAGCTAAGGAAACTAAGTCGAACAACTATCCTTTTTATAACTTTTTGGACTACTGTGCCATTACTGTGCATTAATACTATTGGTTAATATATTTACCATATAACTTACTAAATATAGAATATTTGTTATACTAATAATTAATGTTAATTAATACTATGTAATAATAATTAATACTAAGTAATACTAATTAATGATAATTAATAATAATTATATAATATTTGTGTAACTATGTCACGTGAACATGTGACTTGTGTTACTTACATTGTGCGTAACTAAAATATTTGTCTTTTTATTTACATGTTAATAAATGTTATTAATTATTACTAATCGTTATTAATAAAATTACTATCTTGATATTTATATTTCAATTTGTTAAATAATTATTTCTAATAAAATATAGGGTTAAATAATAATTATATGTTTTTAGCTATGGTAATTCTATCCGGTAACAGTTTCCCCCTCACTTAATCAAAATGTCCTCATTTTGACTTGTGATTTTCTTTCCTATTGGATACTTCTTCCTTTGGCGATTACTTCTACGTAGTTTAAGTCTTCGAGTTCTGATCTTTCTTTCTTGGTTAATCCAATTCTTAGAGCTTTATATCTTAATGCCCTTTCTCGTCTCTTTTCTTTCCAATTAAGGTGTTGTCTTCTTCGAGTATTCAGTCCGTTTGGTGGATATTCCATTCTAACTGTTTCCTTTCTTGTTAGATTTTCTTTAATTATTTTATTTATATCCATTTTTCCTTACTTAAGTTTTAATTCAGGGTTTATATAGTTTCAAACTTTTCATTATACACATGAAATTCTAAATTAACTGCTTTGTCAAATTCTGCTAATATTTCTTCGAATGTATCTCGATTTTTAATTATGATTTCGTCTTGTTTTTCTTCTTCTTGTTTCTGATATACTTTAAATAGATCGTTGTATTCTTTTAATTCTTTTTCTTTTTCTTCTTTTAAGATTCGTTCATTATTATACAGGGTTTTGTAACATAATATTGTACTTGGAACACAATATTCGTAACTCATTTCATTTTCTTTGCAATTTTCACAATGAAATACTGATGTTTCTTTCTTCCAGATTATTGGTTCTATTGGTTGATATTTCTCTACTTCTTTGGTAAGTATTTCTATTCGATTTTGTTCTTCTTTCAGTTCTTGCCGTTTGGTTTTATTTTCATTTTCTAGTTCGTTTATTTGATTTTCTTGATCTTGATTTATTGTCCGTAATTGTTCTAATTGTTGTTTTAATTCTTCAATTTCTTTTTCCAGATTAGTTACTTGTTCCCAAGCCTGAAGTGTTTCTTTCGTGATTTGTGTTTCTTTCAGTTCTGCCGTTGTTGTTACTTCCAATATTTGTTTAATTTCTTTTTCTGTTTGTTCATCCTTCATTAATTGTTCTTCCAGGGGTNTTTCCCAAAAGACTTGAGGTGCACATTTGCAGGGGTTGGTCTTATGATTGTGTTCGAAGCAATATTTACTTTGTTTTCTGTAACAAGTACAGATTTCGTATTCAATTCCTGCTTCATCATATTCTAAAGCACCATAGGGACAGTTTCTCTTGTCGTGAATCATGGTAATGTTTGCATCGAAAAGGTGAATATTTCCATCCTTTAATTTCTTGTGGTCGAAGAATTGACATTGTTGGGTACAATATTCAGTTCGTTTTCTTTGTTCAGCTTCTTTCCAATCTTGAGCTCTTCCTTTTCCTTTATTGTTTAGTCCAGCTTTCTTTAATATTTGTTCTTCGGTATCATTTGCCCAATCGATATTTGTTGTTTCTTCTTGGTAGTTGTAAGTTGATTCGTTGGCATATACATTTCTTGCAGGGATAGTTTTTACTTTCTTTGAAGATTCTCCTTCGTAGTTTCTTTCATAACTATAGGATCTTCCTCTTTTCTCTAATTGAGTTCCTCTATATTCATACAGTTCTTCTCTTTCAGGTACTTCAATTCTTCCTTTATTTTCACATCCGTAACATCTTTCATACCATGTTTCTCCTAATTTCAGGGGTTTAAGGTCAACTAACCTTGTTGCTCTTTTGCAGAAACAACAATGAGTATCCATTCGGTAGTCTGGATCTCCTTCGTCTCTCTGTCTTAAGGCCATTTCATATATAGGGGTTCGTTTACATCCACATCTTCTTGTGTTGTTTTCTACATACCTAGGATAATCACATTTCTTATCTATATTCGCTGAGAATTTATGTTGTTCAGGTTTCCTTCCACATCTATTACAGAGTTTCGATAGTTGCCATTCGTAATTGTAGTTTGAGGATTCGAATTTCTTTCCGTAAGACATTATTTTGTTTCTTTAAAAATGATGATTCTTTTTGTAAGTTTTTATTAATATTTTTCAGATGAGAAGTTTTAATATTTGTTTCTTTAAAGATTTGATTTCTGTTCTTTGGTCTTTTGTTTTGTAAGTTTTTCATTGATCTGAATCTTTTTCAAGTGGTTGAATTCACATTCTTTTTATAAGTACTGGTTTGTTTACATTGACATTTTTACTCCTTTATTTTCTGTTACTTTGTTTTGGTCAACTGTTTTCTTGTCTATCTTTTGTTTATTTCAGGAGGTTGTTGTTTTGGTCAAATGTTTCTGATAAATCTTATCTTTTTCTTCCAAGATTCTTTTTAATTTAACTCTTTAATTTGTTTGTATAATAATGTGAGGTTCCCATAATTCTTTATTTTTATATAATTTTAATCTGTCAGAATGTATTGGTTCTTCCAATGGTTGTTCAAACTAATTTTCTTCCTTATCTTCCTTGTGATTTCTTTTGTAAAATCTTGATAAACTCTTTTGCCTTTTGTAGTTTTTGTGCTGACTTTTCTTCCAATTCATAGGTTCTTTCTATTTCCTTATCTTCCTGTTTTTCTTTGTTTTACTATTATTATCGCTCTCACTCTCACTATCTCTTCCATGTTTACCAAATAAGATCTTTATTAATTCTCTGTTTACTTCCTCATCTGATTCATCCTTATCATTTTCTTCTGTCTTAATATAATTGGTATAGGTTATTTGTTTTGATTTGGATCTATTTTGATTACTACTGTTATCATTACTATTTTCCTGATTGTATCTCTTAAAGTTATTATTATTATTATTATTTCCGTAATTATATTCTCTAAAATTACGGTTATTATTATTGTTATTGAAATTATTAGGGATATTTTGTTGAATTGGTAATCTACAATCTTTTCTCATATGTCCTTCTTTTCCACAATTGAAACATTTTATATCTCTTAATTCTCTGTTTTGTGAATAGTAATTTCTTCCGTTATTATTCATTTGTGCCATTTGGATTTTTAATTGAGACATTTTCTTGGTCAATTCTTCAATTTCATCCTTTGATTCAGACTTTTCTTCCTTTTTCTTTAAATTTTCTTTAATTTGTTTCTTCCTTAATTTTCTTTTTAATTCGTTATCGCTTTCGGATTCAGATTCAGATTCATAATATCTTTCCTTCTTTCTCTTTTTAGGTTCAATTCTATTGGTAATATCTCTTGCTTCTTCATGTCTTTCAATAAGTTCTACTATATCTTTTACAGTTTTCTTATCGTGTGTTAAAGCTAGTGAGGCTAATTCTGGAGTTAATCCTCTTAAAAATAATTCTACTTTTCTATCTTCCGGTATCTCACCTATTTTATTACAATTTCTCAAAAATATATTAGCAAAACTTCTTATAGGTTCATCCTTCCTTATCTTTAATCTTTCTAATTCGTTTAAAATTTTGTTCTTCCATTTTCTATTATAGAATCTTTCCAAAAAGTTTTTCTTCATATCTTCCCATGTTGTTGTTCCTTCCAATGCTTCGATCCACCATTCTTCTGCATCTCCTTTTAGGTATACTTCCATATAATTTCTTTTAGTTTCACCGGTCTTCCATTGGTTCGCTCTTGTGGCTTTTTCATATTCTTGTATCCATTCTAATGGATCTTGAGTTCCATCTCCATAGAAAGTTGAAGGTTTAATCAATATCGGAGCTGTCATTATTTTCTTTTTATTATCTCTTTCTGTTTCGCTTTCTGCGTCTTGTTCACTCTCTTCCTCTACTTCGTACTCTTGTTGATCTTGCTCTTCTTGGTATTCTTCTTCGTTCTCCAGTTCGTCTTCTTCTTTGATGTTTTCTAGTTTTGGATTGTTACTGTTTCTTCGAGACCTTTTGTTTTCTTTTATCTTTTCAAGTCTTTGAAGTCTTTCCTTTTCTAATTCTTGTAACTTTACTTCAATTTCTTTTATATCTAGTTCAATGGATTGGTTAACTTCCTTTGGTGAATGTTCTTCAGGAGATTCTTCCTTTGATGATATGCCGGGCGTACTTACAATAGAAAATGGTAATCTTGACTGAGTTCTTAAGTTTTGGTGTATTAGGTTTACTTCTTCCCAAAGTTCTCTAAGGTTTGGACTTGGAGATCTTGATTCTCTTTTTATAGGTCTATACTGTTGTGGTCTTCTTGAGTTTTCCAGGTTTATTTCTTCCTTAAAATATTTTATTCGATTCTACTTTTTCACTAAAGTTTTCATCCATTCTTTTTATAACATTTTCAATATTGATCTTCATCAATCTTATACTTTTATTTTTCTTATTTGTCGCATCCTTTCTTCAAAGGTACTTCTTATCGGAATATTTATAGAGGATAGAGCCTCTTACAATAAGTATTTTTTCCCTTTTTATCTTTTCCTATTTATCACATCTTAGTACTGAAGATACCCCTTATTGGAATCTTTATAGAGGATGGAGCCTCTTACAATAAGTTTCTCCTTTTGGGTGAATTTTCATTACACAGGTCTTATTGTCATTGCCTTAATATTTTTCTTTAGGCCTTATTGTCATTGCCTACAGGATTTATGAATTGATGCTTCATTAGGTCTTATTGGTATTGCCTACAAGTCTTACAAAATTCTACCTTACGGGATTTACAACTTTTGCCTTCCAGGTCTTATTGATATTGCCTCCTAGGTCTTACGAAGTTTACCTAAATATAACATATTCCTTTCAGGACTTAATTTCTGCCTTACTCATGAACATTTATATTTAATATGCGCGCATTACCAGGTCTTATTGCCATTGCCTAAGAGTTTGAATGATACGAGGGTGATCAGTCCTTAACATTCTTTACTCTAAATTTTAATGAAAATTCCTTCCTCCCAAATACATAACTTCCTTCATCCTTTTACAACTCAATTGTAAAATTAACTTCCTTTCTTACTGCGGATTCTTCCAAAATTTTGACAATAGTTCTCCTCTTTTATTCAACATTTTACTTCCTTAAATTATCCTTTAGAATCTTCTTAAGAATGCTTCTTATTTATTTTTCTTTTCACTAGAATACTTTCTAAAAAATCCAATTCTTTCTAAATTCACTTTCCTTTCTAATTCAATTTCTTTTCCTGTTAGAATACTTCCTATAAAAATTCATTCCTTTCCGCTAGAAGGCACCAAACTGTCGCGGGTGTACTTTTCTACATCCCACTTACGGTTCTTTTAAGGAGTTTATAGTCCTTCCCGTTAGGTACAAGACTTTTAGTTTGGTTATTACTTTACTTTTAGAAGGCACCAGTTAGTTTTTAGTTAGAACTAACAAACTAATTATTCTTCCAAGTCATTACAACTTCGTTACTTTCATAACTTCATTATTAATAATTACTTTTATTAATAACTTTATTTATCAATAACTCCCTTTAATAATTAAATCCTTTATTATTAAACTTAGAACTTCCTTTATTACGAACTTCCTTTATAGATAACTTCCTTATAATTCATACTTTAGATACTTTCATCTTTTATTAAAGATATCATCTTTAATTCATTAGTACTTCCTTTATTAAATAACTTTTTAATAAACATTATATCAAATAAATACGATAATAAATCTCTTTAATTATTTTTATTTAATATTTATTAATATTTTATTTAATGGTCACTTCCTAATAATACAATTATATTTTTATAATTATAATATTAACTTCCAACTTCCTTGAACTTAAAACTCTAAAGTTAAAGCTAAGGAAACTAAGTCGAACAACTATCCTTTTTATAACTTTTTGGACTACTGTGCCATTACTGTGCATTAATACTATTGGTTAATATATTTACCATATAACTTACTAAATATAGAATATTTGTTATACTAATAATTAATGTTAATTAATACTATGTAATAATAATTAATACTAAGTAATACTAATTAATGATAATTAATAATAATTATATAATATTTGTGTAACTATGTCACGTGAACATGTGACTTGTGTTACTTACATTGTGCGTAACTAAAATATTTGTCTTTTTATTTACATGTTAATAAATGTTATTAATTATTACTAATCGTTATTAATAAAATTACTATCTTGATATTTATATTTCAATTTGTTAAATAATTATTTCTAATAAAATATAGGGTTAAATAATAATTATATGTTTTTAGCTATGGTAATTCTATCCGGTAACAGCGTCTACCTCTACGAACATTTCCGGTGTCCTCTTCTTCGTCCTCAATGTCAGATTCTGGGTCATTTAAAAAATGTTGTTGGGATGTCAAAAGTGACACAAACTCTTCCTCATCATTAGAATTTACCTCTGTAATTTCAAGAGGAGGCGAACTCAAAGTTGAACTTGAGGGCTGTGCATTTGTTCTAGCTGTAGATAACGACATACTTTAAATGTTATTTTTGTAGGGTGGGAAATTTCGATTTCATTAGAATGATCGTGAGAGAAAAATCATGGGGCGATCAGCAAGGTCACATACTTTCATATTTAATTAGGAAAGGGGGGAGTTGTTTAAGAAAATCAGATGTAATTTCACAATGACAGATCAAAAATAATTTTAGCGGGCAAATTTGCCCGCTGTATGGATTAAGAGATATGTATTTATGAAAGATATCGATCAAACTTAAGTTTTTTTTAATCGAACATTCCAGGCCATTTCTATTATGACTCTTAAAAACGATAAAAAAATTATTATTGACAAGTATTCCCCTTTCTTCAATTGTAATTGTGAGTTTTAAAAATACAATGTCGATAAAAATGTTGACTAATAAATTAACGATATGATAAGAATGGATGAAAAGTCTATGTTCAGTTTTTATAAAAAGTAATGTGTGTTAAAAACTCTTGTCAATCTTGACCAAAGAATTAAAATAAAGAAATTGTTTGCATGTATATTTTATTTTTTTTTTTCAACAGAGCCATGCCCCAATAAATTTTTTTTAATAAAATTATGTATAATGCAAACTGACTAAAATAAACTATGCTAGATTTACCATCCGGCTCATCGTTGCCTAAGTTATTAAGCTTAGGAACTGATGGCCATGTCCCCATTAGAAAAAATTTTTATTTTATATAAATTGTTTCCTTTTTATCCCTTAAACTGTTTTGCAGGCAAATTTGCCCGCATTTTATAAAAATTAAGGTAAATCCTTTAATAATTTCTTTAAATATTGACCAATCATTTTTGTAATTTTTATAGACAATGATTTTATATTTTTATTTAAAATTTTAAAATTTAATAAAAATATCATATGTACAAAAAAAAAAACTGTTTATATTTTAAAATTTCAAAAAATTATTGTATAAATTTTAAAAATTTATTATTCGGTTAATTTTAAAGTAATGGGCGTGAGAATTTTGTGGTAGATGTGATTCATTCTCAACTTTGAAGTTGATTAGTAATGTTTTTGATGTTAATTAGTAAAAACAAATTTTACAAATTTAAAAAAAAATTATTATTTATTTTGCTCTTATTTAAAGTTGAAATTCTACTTCATAATCCCAAAACTCATAATAGTAACTTTTTTTTATCATGATTAATTCTATATTTTCTATTATTATTTCAGCCAGCTCTGATCAATTTTCAAGAAGATGTTTAAAGATAAAGAGTAAATTTTTGTAAAATTGGTACTTTATTAAAAAATAGTCAATTTTCAAACGCGAATATCATGTGACTTTTATATGATAGTTATCTACCCCAGTATCACCAACAGATTTTTCACCCCCACGTGATATTTCTAATTTTGCTGAATTTAATTGGACCATAAGTTGGCGGGTGATCAGAAATATTTCACATGTTGTCTCTACGGGGTGATGAATGTTGGGTGACGAATATGTTTTCCACATGTAAAAAAATTCTAAGTCCCTAGGATATTTAATAAAAATTGATATTCGAAGGGTGTGACACATGGTGATAAATACACTACCCCTGATAAACCCTAACCCTAACCCCTGCGTAGGGGGTGAAAATCTGTTGGTGATACTGGGGTAGATATGATAGTTCGAAAGTTTTAAGTTTGATCACATGCTATTAATGATCAGCTATTCATGATAAAAATTTCATCACATAAACTGAAATTTCCATTAATTTTTATATGTGACATATTTAAGGAAAAATTTGCGGGCAAATTTGCCCGGAATTGTTTACAGTTTAAGGGATAAATAAAAACTGAAAAAAAAAAATCTAAAAATATNATGTATTTATGAAAGATATCGATCAAACTTAAGTTTTTTTTAATCGAACATTCCAGGCCATTTCTATTATGACTCTTAAAAACGATAAAAAAATTATTATTGACAAGTATTCCCCTTTCTTCAATTGTAATTGTGAGTTTTAAAAATACAATGTCGATAAAAATGTTGACTAATAAATTAACGATATGATAAGAATGGATGAAAAGTCTATGTTCAGTTTTTATAAAAAGTAATGTGTGTTAAAAACTCTTGTCAATCTTGACCAAAGAATTAAAATAAAGAAATTGTTTGCATGTATATTTTATTTTTTTTTTTCAACAGAGCCATGCCCCAATAAATTTTTTTTAATAAAATTATGTATAATGCAAACTGACTAAAATAAACTATGCTAGATTTACCATCCGGCTCATCGTTGCCTAAGTTATTAAGCTTAGGAACTGATGGCCATGTCCCCATTAGAAAAAATTTTTATTTTATATAAATTGTTTCCTTTTTATCCCTTAAACTGTTTTGCAGGCAAATTTGCCCGCATTTTATAAAAATTAAGGTAAATCCTTTAATAATTTCTTTAAATATTGACCAATCATTTTTGTAATTTTTATAGACAATGATTTTATATTTTTATTTAAAATTTTAAAATTTAATAAAAATATCATATGTACAAAAAAAAAAACTGTTTATATTTTAAAATTTCAAAAAATTATTGTATAAATTTTAAAAATTTATTATTCGGTTAATTTTAAAGTAATGGGCGTGAGAATTTTGTGGTAGATGTGATTCATTCTCAACTTTGAAGTTGATTAGTAATGTTTTTGATGTTAATTAGTAAAAACAAATTTTACAAATTTAAAAAAAAATTATTATTTATTTTGCTCTTATTTAAAGTTGAAATTCTACTTCATAATCCCAAAACTCATAATAGTAACTTTTTTTTATCATGATTAATTCTATATTTTCTATTATTATTTCAGCCAGCTCTGATCAATTTTCAAGAAGATGTTTAAAGATAAAGAGTAAATTTTTGTAAAATTGGTACTTTATTAAAAAATAGTCAATTTTCAAACGCGAATATCATGTGACTTTTATATGATAGTTATCTACCCCAGTATCACCAACAGATTTTTCACCCCCACGTGATATTTCTAATTTTGCTGAATTTAATTGGACCATAAGTTGGCGGGTGATCAGAAATATTTCACATGTTGTCTCTACGGGGTGATGAATGTTGGGTGACGAATATGTTTTCCACATGTAAAAAAATTCTAAGTCCCTAGGATATTTAATAAAAATTGATATTCGAAGGGTGTGACACATGGTGATAAATACACTACCCCTGATAAACCCTAACCCTAACCCCTGCGTAGGGGGTGAAAATCTGTTGGTGATACTGGGGTAGATATGATAGTTCGAAAGTTTTAAGTTTGATCACATGCTATTAATGATCAGCTATTCATGATAAAAATTTCATCACATAAACTGAAATTTCCATTAATTTTTATATGTGACATATTTAAGGAAAAATTTGCGGGCAAATTTGCCCGGAATTGTTTACAGTTTAAGGGATAAATAAAAACTGAAAAAAAAAAATCTAAAAATATATATGTATATTACTTTTTTAGTTTTTTAGTTTTTTATAAATAAAAATATTTTTAGAAATATCGCTACTTATGATGATCTACTAATACTTTTTTTAACACTAATTTTTTTTATAAAATAAAAATCTGTTTTACTATTTTAAAAATATTAGCTCTCTTAAATAATTTTATTTATTTGTTTATCTGTTTTTTAAGTAATAAAAATTTCATATGATTTTGTTTTTTTTTGCTAAAAATATCAATTTTGAAAAAATGAATATTTTTTTTCTAAAATAAAAAGTTTTTTAGTAACTTTGTTTTTTTCTAAAAATATCAATTTCGATGATTCATTTTTTTCTGATTTCGAAATTGATATTTTTAGAAAAAAATAAAATTATTATTAAAAAAAACAGGTAAACAAATAAATAAATTATTTTAGAGAATTATTATTTCTAAAAAAAATAAAAATGGTAAAACAGATTTTATTTTAGAAAATTATTATTCATTTTTCTCTAAATTTCTAAAAAAAATGGATGATATTTTTATTTAAACCGTTATTACTAAAAAAAAAAATCATGCAAAATTTTATCTTGAGACTTGAGATTTATTGATTATTTTAGAGAATTATTTATTTCTTAAAAAGAATTAAAGTATTATTATTTGTATTTTAATTATTTTTTTCTAAACAATAAAATAGATTTTTTTTTTTTGGAAAATCATGCAATAAAGTGTACAAATCATTTNAAATGAATATTTTTTTTCTAAAATAAAAAGTTTTTTAGTAACTTTGTTTTTTTCTAAAAATATCAATTTCGATGATTCATTTTTTTCTGATTTCGAAATTGATATTTTTAGAAAAAAATAAAATTATTATTAAAAAAAACAGGTAAACAAATAAATAAATTATTTTAGAGAATTATTATTTCTAAAAAAAATAAAAATGGTAAAACAGATTTTATTTTAGAAAATTATTATTCATTTTTCTCTAAATTTCTAAAAAAAATGGATGATATTTTTATTTAAACCGTTATTACTAAAAAAAAAAATCATGCAAAATTTTATCTTGAGACTTGAGATTTATTGATTATTTTAGAGAATTATTTATTTCTTAAAAAGAATTAAAGTATTATTATTTGTATTTTAATTATTTTTTTCTAAACAATAAAATAGATTTTTTTTTTTTGGAAAATCATGCAATAAAGTGTACAAATCATTTGTAGTCTTCTGAATAAAAGATCAATTACACATTAAAAAAACAAATTATTGTATATCTTAATAAAATAAAGTTTTTTTATTTCTTTTTTTTGAAAAAAAAATAAATTTTTAAACATTTTAATTTTGAACTGAGGTTAATACTAAACAAAAAAAATCATTTTACAATATTTAAAAAAAATCATTAATTAAATCCATTAAAAAAAACTTTACACATTTAAAATCTTATTCAAAATAAACATTTTTTTTTTTAAAAAAAATGCCATTTAAATTCTCTACTATTTGTTTGATTGATTGATTCAATTGTTAGCACTAAAGAAACAAACAATTTCACAGTTATTGAAGCTAATGCTATTGCAAGAGTGAAAAAACAACAATAACATAGATGATACTTTTAATCTCTATTTAACTGCATTTTATAATAAAAATCCATCAATGCCTTCATTTGTTGATAAGATAATATCTGGAAAAGTTAATCTAACTGAATTTTCAAAAAACAAATGAAATAAAAGTAGGTTTTTTATATTTTTGTATTAATTTTAGTCATTATACTAATAAATTTATAAAAATTTAATTAAATTATAGATAATTGTTGTCTCAGCAAAGAAAACCAAAATTTCAATTCAAAATTTGCATATAAGTGCACTAAACATCTATCCGATTGGTATGATATCAAAAATCAAAAAAAAAAAAAAAA
>PQFF01000087.1:306594-320284 GCA_003547095.1 Diversispora epigaea | reverse complement strand
CCCATCATTTCCCATCATCTCATCATTCCCATCATTTGTACAACTCCATCATTTCCATCATTCTCACGCCACATGTTTTCTACACTATTTCCTTCGTACCACATTTCCAACCCCTCATTGTCACCACAATATTACCTTCTGTGACATTTATAGGTTGAACTGAAATGCTAAATGTATATACTTTACTGGTTCGGATTTTTTGGCTACTTTTATCTTTTGTTAAACTTGATTGGGAAAGACTTGAATTTGATCTATTAGATTGACTAGTTGGTTCTTTTCATTATATAATGACCGAATTAATGAGGTATCAAAGTTAATTTGGTAATCTTTGTACAATAATTTAATCGAATGCAATTGCGGAATTTAAATATAGACAAATATTTTTTAAATTTATATTGGCTGTTTCGAGAATTTTTATAATAAATTTTTGAGGACAGCTATTAATAACTAATTCACAACTCGAATGAAAATAATGAAAACTATCTAATTGAGTAAATGATAAAGCCAAGAATAAACAATCCCGAGTTATGTAATCCAATAGAAAGTTCTTGAAGTGAAATAAATTGTCCAATTGGTGATGATTTCTTGAAAGTATAAAAATTTACTGATTTTAAACGAAGACTCTTTAATTTTTCATTTTTGATTGATAGTCCAATATAATAAATCATGGTCTAGATAATCACCACTAACAATTGATCAATTTTCTAACCGCTTTTGAACACTAATAAGTTTCTCTAATAATTCAATTTTAGGAACTGAATCGATAAATAACTTCATATTTAAAATATTATCACAAATTAATGTTAATGATTCATATAATGATTGTCATCACCTCTCGAAGTAAAACCTTCTAATTTCTCAAATACTTTCGAAGCAAATGGCCTGATAATTGAATCGAAATAGTCGCGATAATGTTTAGAAATAATTCGCATATCTCATAAAATGATCTCGCTTGGCGATTGCGTTACCATAATAATAATAATAATAATAACGATAATTATAGTATCATCATTATTGTTATTATCATGATCTGGAATAATAATTTATTGCGAATATATGGGAATAAAATAAACTAATTTATTAATTATAAATTTATGAGCGAACGATGGATAATCAAAAGTAGCTTGAGGTAGTGATGATGATAAATCAAATCTATTTTGAATAAGTAAAGTTCTAGCTTGAGTATCCAAACACGATATATGCATAAGTTCGAATTTCCTCCTCAACTTACAATCTATAACATTCTTGACCCAAAGTTAATTTCCAAAGTATAGGTATAGTAACCTTATACCAGATTCGATTAACCAATAATGATTTAATATTTCTGTGGGAACTTTAGTTGCCATCTTTTTATTATATCGAAGAAAAAATAGAAATATAACATTTATATGTAAAATTTTTAACACAAAATACATCACAATAATAATAACAAGGATACAAAAAATGAAATTTCATTTGAAATGTTACTCGGAATATTATTTCAAATTGAATCCGTATTCTTCAATAACTTTAAAATGTTCATCACCTATTGTTTTCAATGTAAGCGGTGAGAATCGTGATGTTTGCCCCGATTGTCTTATACGCAATGCCCTAAATTTTTTATTTCCACCTCCATCTTTGCAACACCACCCTTCAAAAAATTTTCTTAAACTATTGGCACTAAATATCCATGGATCATTGTAATCCATTTTGATCGTAATAGTTTCAAGTGATTCTGGTACATTCTCGGCCATTTGACATAATAATTTATTAGCATCAAATCCTTTTTTTCCACAATCAAATGAAAATCTTCTTAATTCGTTAAAATTATTATTAAATATTGCTATTACATGTTCAGGACTTAAATTATGTAAAGTTAATTTTGTAATCTTTGTACAATAATTTAAAATTGCTGAAAATGTTTCAAATGTAATTATGGGACAATCTAGACAAATGTTTTTTAAATTTGTATTGGCCGTTTCGAGAATTTTTATAATAAATTCTTGAGAAGCTGTATATCTCGAATGAAAATAACAAAAACTATTTAATTGAGTAAATGATGAAGCCAAGAATAAACAATCCGTGCTATGTAATCCAGAACAATTTTCAATGGATAGTTCTTGAAGTGAAACAAATTGCCCAATTGATAATGATTTCTCCTTGAAACTATAAAAATTTACTGATTTTAAACGAAGACTCTTTAATGTTTCTTTTCGACTAATGGTGGTCCAAAGTAATAAATTACGAGGTTTATTAGAATGATTAGGAGCACTAATAGATAGATTTTTTAACCGTTTTTGAACACTAATAAGTTTTGTTAATAATTCTATTTGAGGATCTGAATACAAATATAAATCCATATTTAGAATATTATCACAAATTAATGTTAGTGATTCAAATAATGGTCTAATCATTTTATCACTTCTTATTGTCGAAGTAAAACTTTCTAATTTCTTAAATGTTTTCAGGGCACTAGGTAACTTGAGAATTGAACCAATAAAATCACTATAATTATGATAATTTTTAGAAAATTTTTTGGGAACTCTCGTCAATTTAAAACAATCCAAAAATGTACAACGATTTATTAATAAGTTGCGTATCTCACGAAATAATACTCTCGATTTGGTGGTGACTGCTTCGTCATCGTCGTCATCATCATCATCATCATCATCATAATCATCATAATCATCTGGATCAATAATTCGTAGTGAATATATGGAAATAAAACAAACTAAATTATTAATTATAATTTTATGAGTGAATGATGGATAATCAAAAGTAGCTTGAGGTGGTGATGATGATAAATCAAATCCATTTTGAACAAGTAAAGTTCTAACTTGAGTATCCAGACACGATATATAAGTTCGAATACATAATGCTTTCTTCCTCAAATTCTTATCATCTGCACGACATTCTTGACCCAAAGTTAATTCCCAAAGTAAAGGTATAGTAACTTTACACCAGATTCGATTAACTAATAATGATGAATATAAATCTTGAGTTGATTTAACATTATTTAAAATTATAATTAATATTTCTGTGGGAATTTTATTTTCCATTTTTTTTACGAAAAAATAGAAATGAAAAAAATAATCGTATCACATGTGGCTTGGTATGGTGTTACAAAAATACTCAAAATACGCCACAGTACAAATATTTAATTGCCGATCAAAACAATAAAATCATTATTTTTAAATTATTGTTAATATAAGTTGCTACGATTACCTTCATCACAGAAGCTCTTCATTAAAAGAATCATATTAAATGTAAGACTCCACAAAAATTCCGCAAATATATTCACTTGATGCCAATTAGATCGAATGATCATCAATTAATCAATCATCGTTCGGTATTGGAAAACAAGTATAAGATGTATAAGATTTATTATTAAAAATTTGATTATACCAAAGATATTAACAGTTAGGATAATTAATCTGGTTGATGATAATCAGAGATATTTTTATTAGCATTATTAAATAGTAGATAGCGAAAAAAAAGAAATATTGCATTAAACTTAGTAAATGTTAATCTTATCTTTATATTTTAAATTAATAATAAATAAATAAAAAATAATGGAAATGGAATGCAGATATTATTTTCGGAAAAAATGTTTTCTGTGATCTGTTACCATATAATTATAATTTTTTGCTTCGGAATGAAAGTTCTAATTTTATTGCATATTATTTATTGTTTCAATAACTAGATATTTTTGTTGAAGAAATCTGTTTTCTTTTAAAATGTAATTCTCTTAAGCTAAATTAAAAAAGGTTCAAATAAATTAATTTTACAAATGGATTTAAAGACTTGAGTAACTAGACATTTACTGTGAATTCAGAATTTTATTTGTTGTTAAATGCAGAATAAATTTTATAAAATTTGAATGATGCAGGATTATTATCTAATAGAGTTTTTGACAAATGAACAAAAATTTAACATAACCGAATATTAAAATCACGTTATAATCTTTTGATGCTTGATAAATAATATATAATTCGAAAAACATAAAAAATGAAAAATAATCTCGGGCGGGTAATTAGTGAGGGATTAAAAAAAATAATTCTCATCATTAACAAATAATTAATAATAATAATTATAGAATAAAGTCTAGAAATATTCATCTCTGCTGTTTAAGTTTGGATAATTCTATAATTTATCTAATTGGAGGATTCATGAAAAATAAAATTACATTTGATTATGATTACTCAAATCTCTTCTTGTCTAAACATATGTAATGCCACCTCTTTTCAACAATATGAATATATTAAATACTATTTTAAATACAAGAACAACTTTAAGAATATCGGGAAATCTTCCTACTGTATGTTATGATGAACAAACCGCCAATATTTTGCCAAATGGAATTAATTATTGTTTATCTTGGCGGAGTAGAACAAGTTAGTGATGGTGGTGCGATTTTCATTATTGTTAATATTAATCAATGAATATTAATTAAAAAAAAATTATTTTTTATTTTCATAAATAAATTCAACATATAAAATACAATTTTTATTATTCTCAAAAGGATCATACATATATACATATAGATTACAGATGGTATATAAATGTAATAACTCAACCTATTGTTAAGAATTCTACTGATGAAATTGATCCAAGATGGTATTTTTCTTCTGGGTTAAGCAAGTATCCAAATTATTTGCAACATAAAAAGTTTATATTATCTATAACACCAGATGGATATATTATTATATTTGGGGTTGTACAAGTAATTTTTACAAGTGTTAGCCCAAACCTTGCTATGTTAGACACAAACAAAAAATTTAAATTCTCCACCATCTATTAGGGCATACGGCAAATTTATATTATGATTATATGATAATTATATTTGGCAAATAGAATTTATATTTTTAGTAACATTTTCTATTATATTAATAATGTTTCATATTTTTTTTTTTAGGATTTAATGCGGATACTGGATTTTATCTTTTCAAGTGTATCTTTATAATATAAAAAAAGTAATAATTGGGTTACAACTTTAGCCCACCTGAAAATAAACCGACTATAGCTAACTATTACTCTGAATACAAAAAAGTCATCAAAACATTTGGAAATTGGACTTGGGATAGGAATAGTTGCAGCGTTTTCGATCTGTACTAAAATCAGTTCCGTTTACAGAAATTTTTCAAAGTATTGTTAAAAAAAAAATTTTCAATTTTCAATTATGTTAAGATGCTTAGATTATTATTGTTATTCTCAATAACAGATAGAATTCTTCTATCTCACTTTTTCTCTCCTCCCTCCCCTAGAATTCCTCTTTTTCTCCTCACCCCTATAGAATCCTCGGATCACGGACCGATTCGAATCCAAAAAAAATAACACCCGGATCCGATCCGTGGATTCGAATATTTTTGCGGAACCCTAATTGTGGCATGGCATTTCCGTTTGTCCATTTATCAAAATCATTTTTGAAATGTGTTGAATTGCTCAGTTTGCACCATTTCCAATCATCAGCATTATATTCTTGATTACATTCTAAGCATATTTCAGGCATTTTCTGTTCACTTATAGTATGTAAAGTAAAAAAAAAAACAATAAATAAATTTGATCGGAATTTGTTGTATGAACCAAGATCAAAATTTAGAATTTGTTTTAAGTGTGAAGTTTAAAATAATTATTAGAAATTAAGAATTGTTTAATAAGTAGTAATATTTCTTTTTCGAAAACCACCACAAACTTAAGAAGCAATAAAAATTCAAGGTTTACTCCCTATGTTCCTTTTCCTGGGAAACACTGATACTGAAGAATAAATAACACCATGAATCTGTCAATAATATGAATCCTCTGACGTACATTGAACAAACCAAAAAAGATATTCAACATTTATCTTATCTAACTTAACATCAGAAAGGAAAGAAAGATATCATTTAATAAATTGCATCTAGTTCTGCCTGCAATTAAAGAAAAGATTAACAAAATTGAAACAATTGCTTCACTTCATACATATCCTCATCCTTGTCTTCATTCTTTGTCCTCATCCTCGATCTAATAATTCCAATGTCCCAAAACAAAATCTTAGACGAAAATATCCACCTAGACTCAGTTTACCTACAATTTGGTAGTCTAAAAGTATATAAGTATATCGACAGAAACAGCACCAATTATTTCTTTAGCTAAATTCCTTAAATTAGTCGAAGTTCCTTTCAAAAATCAAGTCTTTAAATAAGTTAAACAAATTAAACAAATTAAACAAGCCAGGTTATCAATTAAGAAAAGTTGGTTTGATAATGCCAACACAAATAGAATCGCTAATGAGAAATAATGATGTTGGGTAATAATTACGTCTCATCGATCTTTACATTGGGATCAACTTCAAGGATCAAGGAAAGATGTAGAACAATTGAGAATGAATATAATAGATTTTGCATAATAATAATAATCAACATCAATGATCTACAAGAAGGTGAATAGAATAAATTTAAATTCCGCACATGCCAAGCAGGTGATGAAATCCACAAACTTTATTGTATCTATTGAAACTGCAGATACGGATTTTTTTAAAAATATTATATTATATTTTACATTTTTATTATTAATTTAATCTGAATCAATAACAGGTGAGAATTAACTGCGTTATCATCAGTCTTACTTTATTTATTGCTTATCTTCATTAAATATTAAATATTATTATCCTTGCATACATTATTTGAATTCATTTATTTATGACTCACAATCACCAATTGTATCTATTGAAACTGCACTATCAAAATCTGCAACAAGCATGTGAGGGCTTGATTTTTTTTTTTAAATATTATATTTTACATTTATATTATGATTTTATTGTTTATAATATATTTAAAGAATTATTTTATTTTAGAGTATGATATAAAATATAATTGAGTGCCGATATCAATATTTAATTTAATTTTAAATCAACTGCAAAATCTGCAAGCAGGAGAACAGAATCAATCTTTATGACTGCACTATCGAGATCTACAAGTAGGTGAGAATCAACAATAATTACATAATCACAATCACTCAATTGTTCTATAACTGTATAATGTCAATTACATCAGATCATGTGAAAAATCATTGAATAATACATTTTTATTTATGATTGTCGTTTAGAACATTTGATATTGAGGGAAAAAAAAAGGTATAAATATCGATACTTTTCCCTTCAGTCAAAAATCAAAAAAAATGCGAAAAATGAATAACCAAAACCAAAACCAAATTGATCCCAACGATCCCTTCGGTATAGGACTAATCCCATACCACCCAGATTTAATCACTTTTGAATATACAGGCAAGGAGAATCTCCTTCTGGATTTCAAAGAGCCAGAGGAAAGTCCTGTATCTAAAAATAAATATGCAACCAAGTGTTGCTTTTACAATGAAAAAAACCTTAGTGATGATGATGATGACTCTTTCTATGAATTTTTATCAGATGATGATGTAGAATATTACGAATGTTACAACTGTAAACGGGCAAAATATGAGGAAAAGAAAAGGAGACGAGGTGGTAAGTATATAACTTCCAAAATTAAATTAAATATATATATTGTTCCGTTCTAAATTAAAAAATTTATTTTTGTAGAAGAAGTTAAGAGAAAGCGAAGAAGATGATTCATGTATATATTTTTTTTTAAATTTATTATTTTTATTATTCATTTTTATTATTATTATTATTATATTATCCCTATTTTTTTTTAAAATTTGCTTTTATTATGCCATTATTATTATATATATATATTATCTATCCAATAAATTTAAATTTTAAATGAAAAACTTATTCTATTATTGTCTACTTGAGGTGTGAAGTTTATTGAAGATTAATTAATATCAAAGAAATAATAATAATAATCAATAGCGAAAATATTATAATAATAATCAATAGCGAAAATAATATAATAATAATTAGAATTAATAGAATAGATTATTGGATATATTATTTAAAAAAAAGATTCACTTTTCTTTTCCGCACCAATCCAGCTAAAAACTGTGGGATCTAAACTATGAGAATGAGGATATTGTAAAGAAATGGGTATGTTATTTTTTTTTCTTTACATTCAATAAAGTACGTCTTTCGATAACTTTCATTAAAAAAAGTACGTGTTTCAATAACTTTCATTAAAAATAATAATAACTTTATTCCTTTATTTATAAGAATATAAATATTAATATTCTAAACATCCTTATTTCTGTTATTTTAGGTCTACAAGAATCATTGATTACTATAGTTTTGCGACCAATACATATGGTTGAATAATTTTCAAACTTCCATAAATCAAAAACTATTTCTTTAGCCTTATGATAATGAAAGGTGCAATTATTTTAAGGGACATCTATCTTTTAATAATTTGTACGAGAGTTTCAAAAACATCAAAATCATATTCATTTTGGAGGTATTCAATCTACATTTATATGAATTTCTAAGGTCTTGGTGATAATTGTTACTGATATATTTTTTTTTCAGCCATCGAAATATTAGTTATTTTGTAGGCATTCAAAGTGTGGGTTTCTTGGTCTATTCACGTTAAGTTTTTAAAATGCAATTTTAATATAAAATATAACTAAGGGATTGAAGGGATTGAATATAAATATAAATTCTCGTGGAAAATTTATTATAATAGAGATGGGACGGATCGAATTTCAAAAGTTCAATTAAAAAAAAGGACTACGAATTAAAGGGCGTCAGTGTGAGAACCAAGACTATATCGCGTTATGCAATTTATAACTTATTGGGCATAAGGCCTTGGGAATATTCGAATTACGGTGCTATCATGGATTCATGGATCTTGGGAAAGTTGAAACCAAGGGACCTGATCTTTGGTCATCATAGATAATTTGATGCCATTTAAAACCCGTGAAAAAATAAAAAAAAATAAAAAAAAAGATATGGAACACGAAATTCTATCGGCTAATTATCTAATCCGCTGTTTTTCTAGTACCATAAACATCAGGATTTTGTTATACTAATATCAGTAACTCTGGTCCATATGTTGTAAAAGGAAACAAAATTCTGCTAGAGGGTGGTATTGAATGAATTATGATAATTATATACAATCTGATCCCAATAAAAAATGAAAAGAAGTAGAAGTTAATTCACAAAAATTTAAAGTATCATCTTTAGGTAAAGTTAAGTTACTGAATTATACATGTTGTCAAAACTATTGAATTGAGTCAGACGCAATTAAAATCAAGAAAAATTGGAGTTGAGTCAAGACAAATTTTTGATTTTTACTAGTAATTGATGCAATTAGTTGAGTCAGACGCAATTAAAAATTGAAATTTTAAAAGTTGAATCAAGGCCAAATTAGTTTTATATACTGAATAGTGTAATTACACAATGATTATTAAGTGTAGGATATTTTTGAGTTGGAACTCAAAATGGATTTGATTTATCATCATCACCACCTCAAGTCACTTTTGATTATCCATCATTCACTCATAAATTTATAATTAGTAATTTAATTTACTTTATTTCCATATATTTGTAACAAATTATTGGTCTAGATCAAGATAATAACAATGATGATGACGACGATGATGATGGTGATATGTAAATTAATAATAAATCGTTGCACATTTTTGGATTATTTTAAATTAGCGGGAGCGGGAGTTCACAAAAATTTTCTCTATTATACTGATTTAATTTGTTCAATTCACAATTTACCTGATGCCCCAAAAGTATTTGAGAAATTAGAAAGTTTTACTTTGACAAAAATAGGAAATGAATCATTAGCATTAATTTGTGATAATATTTTAAATATGGATTTGAAATTTAATTCAAATTCATATTATCTAATTCCATTTTAGAAAATTTTATTAGCGTTCAAAAACGTTCAGAAAATCTATCAATTGATGATAGTTATCTATATCTAGATTGTAATTCATTATGTTATGGGCTATCATTAGTCAAAAAGAAACATTAAAAAGTCTTCGTTTACATTCAGTATATTTTAATAATTTTGAGGGGAAATTATCACCAATTGGACAATTTACTCACTTCAAAAACTACATTTTGAATATTGTTATGGATTGTAGAACTTCATCATTTACTCAATTAAGTAGTTTTCATTATTATCCTTCGAATTATCCATATGAGTATCCTCAAGAACTTATTGAAAAAATTCTCGAATCGGCCATGGCCAATACAAATTTAAGAAATATTTGTCTAGAATTTTATTCCAAAATTACAATTAATAGATTTTCAGCAATTTTAAATTATTGTACAAAGATTACCAAATTAACTTTATATAATTTAAGTCCCGAACAAGTTATATCAATATTTAATAATAATTTAATGAATTAAGAATATTTTCATTTTGTTGTAGTATCGGAGAAGGATTTGATGCTAATGAATTATTATGTGAAATGGTTGAGAATATACCAGAATCACTTGAAACTATTAAAATTATGGTTTATAGAAATCCGTAGATATTCAGTGCTGATAGTTTAAGAAAATTTTTTGAGGATGGAATCGTAAATGGGGGAATAAAAAGCTTATTGTGAAACGTACAGAACAAGCGCGACTATTTACATTAAGTGATGAATATTTTAAAGTTATTAAAGAATATGGAGTTCAATTTAATATCGAAGAATAATATTTCAAATAATATTTCAAATAATATATCCAATAATATATCAAATAATATTTAATTTATTTATTTAATATATATTTTGATTTAGAGGGATCAACTGGAACAACGGAAATAGAAAGATCTAAATCTTTTAAAGCATATAAATCATGGAAAAATATAAACATACACCTATTCCAATTAATAATTATCATAGAATTCATGGAATTACAGTGCTGATAAATATACAATTTATTTTTAAAAAAAGAACAAGAATACTATTTCATGATATGAGTGCATGAAATAAATAATTGATGCATTGTTTGCTAGTGAAAAAATACAAAAGTCACATAACCTTTGTTATGTTACAAAAGTGAATTTGACTCATCACAATAATTTAATCGAATAAAAAATAAACATAGATATCTTTCATATTCTCTAATTGATATTTTCTTTTTTTTCTCATCTGTTCGTCACTTCTTTGTGTTATTATTACCTTCTTTTTCTTTATTTCATATTCATTTTTATTTCTTTTTACTTTTACACCTACTTTTTCATCATCATCATCATCATCATCACCATTTTCATCCTCATTTATTTAATTAAATTGTCATTGTCTACTATTGATTTATTATTCTTAATAATTAAATTATCTCCACTGAAAGAAGAATCTTTTGAATCTTTTGAATTTTCTGGAAGTTCTGAAGGCATTGATGCAGAAGTAGCAGAAGAAGTGATGAGAGTCCAGATCCGGTAGTTGAATTGTCACTTTGTAATTTACTACTAGTAGTACTACTGATGTCGAAGTAAATCATCATCATCACTATAATTCACCCATAACAAGTTCATATAATTTTTTCTTTACCATAAATATTAGCTTCATCATTTAAATGAAGAATATTTGAAATGTAGATTCCTTTCTAATAGATAAAGTGCAACAAAATCTCAACGCGTGGTTGAAGTTTTTGTGCATGAATATTTTTCTGTAATATATAATAATTATATATAATAATTAATTAATATAATAAACAATAATTCGAATATATACAAATTATAATAAAATTATAATTTATAAATTACAATTTACCTGCAGTTTCCCAAATAACCCAAACATTATCAACATTCAGTTCCAACCGAAAATATCGTAACATTCTTTACGCAATGGAGCAATATCAAATCTACCAGACAATGATAATAAAATTTTCTGTTTCATATGTATTAATAATAATTTTAAAGGAATATATGATTAACTTAACAATTTTGAATCTTATCTTCAGATGTTTCTTTCATTTAATCGATCACTTAATTGATGTCAGAAAATTTTGATGAATTTACTAATTTATTAAATGAATTGGGAATTTCTTCCGTTGATTTTTAGTANTTGGCTTATAATGGATGGTGTAAAATTAGAGATGTAATTAACTTAAAATTTGGATATACCTGTAAAGATACTGAATATTGTATGATGGTAGATTTATTGGATAATATTATACCTAGTACATTAGATATATATACTACACTTTTTCATTCTAGTTCTTATGATGAATATATTGAATCCATTTTTCGAATTTGGACATTTGCTTTACGTTAAAAACGACACAACTACAATAAAGCTCCATTGGCTTTTCTTTCTGATGTATTTTATTGGGAGGACATTAAACATCCTTTTGCAGAAGTAATAAAATTATTTTTAAAATTTTCTGTTTCATATGTATTAATAATAATTTTAAAGGAATATATGATTAACTTAACAATTTTGAATCTTATCTTCAGATGTTTCTTTCATTTAATCGATCACTTAATTGATGTCAGAAAATTTTGATGAATTTACTAATTTATTAAATGAATTGGGAATTTCTTCCGTTGATTTTTAGTACATAGTATTTTTAAGATTTTCAATATTCTTATATTCAACGTGACAAAATAAAAAATAATTCAATGAAACACATAATTCAACATGCAAATACTATTACTAAATATATTTCTAATTTGATATTATATTATATGAAATATTATTTGGAATATTATTCTTCTATATCAATTTGAACTTCACTCCATATTCTTCAATAACTTTAAAATGTTCATCAGTTAAAGAAAATAGTCGCGATTCTGTACGTTTCACAATAAGCTTTTTATTTCCTCCTACTCCTTTACAACACCACCCTTCAAAAAATCTTCTTAAACTATCAGCACTAAATATCCATGGATCTTTATAAACAATTCTAATTTTAATAGTTTCAAGTGATTTTGGTACATTCTCTGCCATTCGACATAATAATTTATTAGCATCCAATCCTTCACTTTCACAATCAAATGAAAATCTCCTTAATTCATTAAAATTATTATTAAATATTGCTATTACTTGTTCGGGACTTAAATCATGTAAAGATAATTTGGTAATCATTGTACAATAATTTAAAATTGCTGAAAAAGTGTCAAATGTAATTTTGGGATATAATTCTAGATGAATCTTTCTTAATTTTGTATTCGCTGTTTCAAAAATTTTTATAATAAATTCTTGAGGATATTCCCCATATATACGACTATGCCTAAAATGAAAGCTACTTAATTGAGTAAATGATGAAGCCAATGATAACCATTCTGATTTATGAAATCCATCACAATATTTAATACAAAGTTCTCGAAGCGAAATAAATTGACCAATTGGTAATGATTTCCCCTTGAAATGAGAAAAATTTAATAATAATAAACGAAGACTCTTTAATGTTTCTTTTTGACTAATGACCCACAATAATGAATTATAATCCAGATAATGACAAGCACCAATTGATAGATTTTCTAAACATTTTTGAACACTAATGAGTTTTGTTAATAATTCCCCTTGACAGGGTGTATCAGAAGAAAAACGCATATCAAAAATATTATCACAAATTAATGTTAATGACTCATATAATGGTCTAATTGATTCATCATATTTCACCGTCGAAATAAATGTTTCTAATTTCTTAAATACTTTCGGGGAACCAGGTAACTCGAGAATTGAACCAATTAAATCCCTATAACGTTTTATGTGAATTCCTTCTCCTATTATAAAATAATCCACAGATTTACAATGATTTATAATTAATTTACATATCTCACGAAATAATACTCTCGATTTGGTGGTGACTGCTTCGTCATCGTCGTCATCATCATCATCATCATCATCATCATCA